>CM068759.1:11690430-11744023 GCA_035084275.1 Hydrolagus colliei
TTGAGCAGATTTGCTGTGAGTTTCCCAATCCCTCCGTCCAGACTCAATCCAGGGCCGAGCTCCCTCCTCATCCTCACAAACAAATAATGCGGTCACTCAATCCACCACTGTTTGTGGGGACACTGCTGTGCCCAATTAGCTGGCGTGTTCCACCCACAAGATTCACAGTCAAACCATTCCACAGTGTATCCTGTGAACGGCAGTCAGATGTCTGGCCCAATGAGGGAGGAAGAGGGAGGGAGTATTTGTGTAAGATTTCTGTCACTTTCACCCGGTCGAAAGGAGCGTGAAGCAACTCTTAACTGTCTCCACGTTATTCACTTGCTCCCTCTGGAACTCCATTCCCCCAGTCCCTCCGCCTCGCTCACCCCCTCCCTGACCTCCTTCAAGTCTCGCCTCCAGACTCTCCTCTTCATTGGACTTGTGGGCAATTCCTAAACCCCCTTCCTTCCCTCCCTCCCCCCCCACCCCCCCCCCCCACCTCGTCCCAGCTCGGGTCTGAAACCGTGACTGTCCAGCGCCTCAGGACGTCCCTCCTGACGTGAAAGTTGCTACATAAGTGTTATTTTGTTGTTGTCGTCTCAAACACTAACCCTCGCTTTGTTCTGTGCAGCTGAATAATCCTGCGCTCGTCGAGGGTTTGGTCCTCATCAACATCGACCCATGTGCTAAAGGCTGGATTGACTGGGCTGCATCCAAAGTACGTAGCCAGCCAGGGCTTGTGGAGCAAAATGCAGTTGAAAATCAGCTTTAAATCACTGACGTTTCTATTCATCCCAAATATTATATATATTAATATAACAAAGAAGGTTGATTCATATGATTTTATCCGCTGTTAGCAGCTCAGCGTTGCTAATCTACACTCCCTCCTCCGCAGTATAATCTGTGGAAGTTAACCCTTGTTGCCTTCAGCACAATGTGACCAGCTCAGGAGGTTCGGGTCCCGTTCACTATTGCCTTGCGGTTACGTGGATCGATCCACACGTTTACAAACTGGAACCAATCGCCTCATGGCTGCTTTCGCACCATTAGGAGGAGGCCATTCATAGGAGGAGGCCACCTCCGCCACATCGCTCGGCTCCACGCCTTCCAGGCTCGACTGTGCCAACTGCCCGCTTGTCGGTCTCTCCAACTCCTCCCTCCATAGTCTGCAGGTCACCCTGAACTATGCAGCCCGTGTCCTCTCCCGCACTAGGCTCCGTCACCCCCCATCCTTGCCTGATTCCACTGGCTTCCCATCACGCAGAGAATACGATTCATGATCCTCAACCTCACTTTCAAAGCCCTCCATTGCCTTGCTTCCCCCAACTCTGCGATCTCCTAACCCACCCAGCCAATCTGCCTGGAGGCCCCCTCCGCCCAGGCGACTCCGCCCTACTTTACGTCCCCCGCCTCGCCCGCCTCACCATTGCCAGGTGGTCTTTCAGCCACTTTGCCCTCACCCTCTGGAACTCCCATCCCACTGTCCCTCCGCCTTGCCCCCTCCCTTGCTTCCTTCAAGATCCGTCTCAAGACCCTCTTCTTCAACTGTGCCTTTGGTTACCCTCCTTCTGCCATCTACCCTCACCGAACTCAACCCTCAGCTCAGGTCCGAAACATTGATTGTCCAGCAGCTTGGGACGTCCTCCCGACATGAAAGGCACGCTCTACAAATGTAATTCTGTTGTTGTTGTTGTTGCTAATGGTGATATCTCTCGCCTCTCATTGTCTTGCAGCTGACTGGGTGGACAACCAACCTGGAGGACATTGTCCTGGGCCATCACTTCAGCAATGTGAGTTGAACCTTTTATCTGTAACTCTGTGTGCTAGCCTTAGGTGCTTAAACCACTCTCCCCATTCAATTCAAACCCCTCGCACTCGCGAGCGAGAGGACACAGGCAAGTCTCCCAAGTCTCCTTACTCCACCGGTAGGAACCCAGTTGCTAATCGATTGACGGATCGCTTTCAGGGGGGCTTATAATAATAATAATCCTTGCATTTGATATAGCGCTTTTCATGTCTTCTGAACGTCTCAAAGCGCTTCACAGTGAATTGACTGTATATTTGTGGGCAAACGCAGCAGCCAATTACACACAGCAGCATCCCCACAAACAGTCATGGATTGAAAATGACCAATTTTATTATTGTGTATTGTTTTGAGGGATTATTATTATTAGGCGCGTGTGTGGAGTAAGGAAACTTTGTCCAAGGTTTCGACCTGACCCGCCTAGATTCGAACACAGGTCTCAACGCTTGTAAGGCGAGTGCTCTAACCACTGAGCTACAGGAGCTCCACAATCGCTCTCCCATCCGCCCCAAGAAATTGAACACTCAATCGATGAGACATTGCTGTGCGCCATTCGCTGCCACGTTTCGCCCACAAAGCACGGTGTCAACTCGCTCCATAACATAATCTGTGAAATACTTTGAGGCACCTTAACTATATCAAATGCAAGGATTATTATTATTTGTTATAATAATATAAAAAGTATAAAAAGGGGCAGAAGGACAAGCCTGGTAACTACAGACCAGTCAGTCTAACGTCGGTAGTGGGCAAACTTCTAGAGTCCATAATCAGGGACAAGGTAGATCTTCACTTAGAAAGATATAGGCTAATAAAGGACAGTCAACATGGATTTGTTAAAGGCAAATCTTGCCTTACAAATCTGATAGAATTTTTTGATGAGGTAACGGAATGGGTGGATAATGGTAGCACAGTTGATGTAGTTTACATGGACTTTCAAAAGGCATTTGACAAAGTGCCACATGAGAGACTTATTAGGAAATTAAAGGCCCATGGCGTAAAAGGGACAGTGGCAGCGTGGATCCACAACTGGCTGCGAGACAGAAAGCAGAGAATTGTAGTGAGCGGCTGTTTTTCAGACTGGAGGGAAGTGAGCAGTGGTGTGCCACAGGGATCAGTTTTGGGACCATTGCTGTTTGTAATCTACATCAATGATCTGGACTTGGGTGTACGGAGTACAGTTTCCAAGTTTGCAGATGACACTAAGTTAGGGAGAATAGTAAATAGTGAGTAGGATAGTAGCCATCTGCAAGAGGATATAGACAAATTGGTAAAGTGGGCAGACACATGGCAGATGAAGTTTAATGCAGAGAAGTGTGAGGTGATGCATTTTGGGAGAAGAAATGAAGGGAGGCAATATAGGCTAGATAGTACAATTTTAAATGGTGTGAAGGAACAGAGAGACCTGGGGATTTGTGTTAGTGACTCGTTGAAGGTGGCAGGACAGGTAGACAAGGCTGTTAAGAAGGCATATGGGATACTAGGCTTTATAAATAGGGGTATAGAGTACAAAAGTCAGGAAGTGCTGACTAACCTCTATAAGACTTTGGTGAGGCCTCAGCTGGAATACTGTGTTCAATTCTGGTCACCACACTACAGAAAGGATGTGAAGGCATTGGAAAGGGTACAACGAAGATTTACTAGGATGGTGCCAGGATTGAGGGACTTCAGCTATGAGGAGAGGCTAGATAGGCTAGGGTTATTCTCTCTGGAGCAGAGAAGATTGAGGGGAGACCTAATAGAGGTTTATAAGATCATGAGGGGTTTCGACAGGGCAAATAGAGAAAAACTATTTCCACTCGTGGGCGAATCTGTGACTCGTGGTCACAGATTTAAAATAGTTTCAAGGCGAAGTAGAGGGGAGCTGAGGAGAATTTTTTTCACTCAGCGAGTTGTTGGAATCTGGAATGCATTGCCTGAAAAGGTGGTGGAGGCTGATTCGATAACAACTTTTAAAATTCGATCTTTATTTAGGGAGAACAGGTCTATTAGGCTATGGGGAGCGGGCAGGGCAGTGGGATTGAATCGCTCTTTTCAAAGAGCCGGCACAGACTAGATGGGCCGAATGGCCTCCTTTTGTGCCGTAAAATTCTATGAATCTATGAATCTATGAATCTATGTTTTTAAAACCCCGCCTCTGCTGTCCCCTACAGGACGAGCTAGAGAACAACATGGAACTGATCCAAACTTACCGACTCCACATCTCTCAGGACATCAACCAGGACAATCTTCATCTGTTTGTCAACTCGTACAACAGGTGAGGCACCGCCAAACTCAACGTCCCGACAACACCTGACCCTCATCGCACCAGACAGTGAATAGATCGAACCCGAGGAGGGATCACACATGGGTTAGAGGCCTTCCTCCTAACTTCCGGTCATCCTGCAGATCAATAAATTCTGGATCATGTAATCTTTCGGATCACGGAAATCAACTTTGGAATATTCTGTTGGGATCTCAGTGCACAGGGTGTCCACACGAAGTCCGGTTCGGGCCCCCAACACAATGTTTTTTTCTCTACACTGCCCAACGACTCTTAAGTGGTGATCACTGTACTGTACTTAGAAGTACTTCACTGCATTCAGTCAAGTGTTAGACTTAGACTGTACTTAGACGTGCGGAGAATCGGTCTGTGTATGTGTGTGTGTTTGTGTGCGAGAGCCATCATTTTCATGCAGATCATGATCCATTGCCATGTTCGATTGCAACATCTTCTGCAACGTGGATGGAGTGAGGAGGAAGTTACTGGTATCAGACATTGTTACACTCGATTCATCTGCAACGGGAAATAAAACTTCAATGTGTTTGGGTGGGGTGGGGGGTTGGGGGGGTGGGGGTGTGTGTGTGGGGGGGGGTAGCAGGACTTGGTGAACACCGTGTAGATTTATCTTGATGTCTGGGTAACAATGACATTATAACAGCTTCTTGTTGTCCCCCGCAGTCGTAGAGACCTGGAGATTGAGCGGCCTGTCCTTGGAGTCAATGAAGCCATTGTTCAAACCCTCCAGTGAGTGACCTTCTAACGCACAAAACACAGGTTCAAAGCACCCCCCCACCCACCCACTATCTCTCGCCTTTCAATCTGCCGAGACCCAATAAATGACCAATTTATTATTGTTTATGTTTTTGAGGGATCATTATTAGGTGTGTGTGGGAGTAAGGAAACTCACCCGAAATTTCGCCCTGACCTGCCTGGAAATTGAACCCAGGTCTCACGCTTGTAAGGCGAGTGCTCTAACCACTGACCTACAGCCCTTACTTCTGTGACCTCCTAAAACATTATCAAACTGCCCGCTCCGTCTGCTCAGCAGGACAGACCAAAACACTGTACCAAACACAACAACAACAACATTCCTGCTCGCCTGGGATGCCTGTTTCTTTAGTCAACAAACACAACGGCTATTATAATAGTCTTTGCTTCTCGCTGTTTCTAGGTGTCCTGCTTTGCTGGTTGTCGGTGACACCTCGCCTGCAGTGGATGCTGTGGTAGGTGACGGTGGCTGAGATCGAGCCAAGGCTTACTGTGCTGTCTGTGGGTGAATGGGACAACAGAGCCCGTCACGCCAAGAGACCCAAGAAATCCTTTCCCTTTTTGATTCTTTCTATGTTGGGTAACTGCTCACCCCTGGTTGCGTGTTCTTCAGGCAAGGGCAGCTTTTGGGGACAATGTAAAGCATGTAGGGAGTCTTTCGGGAGGACATCTCAAACTGCTGGGGTGGGAGGAGGGTGTGTGGGTGGGTGGGTAGTTGGATTGGAGCTAAAGAAGGTAGGGGGGGAGGGGGAGGTGGGATGATGATCCAAAGCACAGTTACAAGGTAAGACTTAAGGTTTTAAGAGTGGGGAGGGAGGGATTATCTAGGATGAAAGGAATGGCTGAAAGTCCACCTGTCGATGAGGGGTGGGGGAGGTGCGGGGCGAGGTGGGGGGCACGGAGAAGGGCAAAGGGAGAGGCTGTGTTACTGAGAGTAGGGCAGGTGGAGGCCCGCGTGACTTCCATCTTCACCCCGTGTCCAGGCCCCAAAGCAAATGTTAGGGACATCAGCCATTGGCTCATTACAGTTCTAACATTCTCTCTTCTCGCTTTGGCTCCAGGTGGAATGTAATTCCAGATTAAACCCCACCAAAACAACACTACTGAAGGTGAGAATCCCCACGCTCCCTGCTAATCCTCCCCCCCCCACCCCCCTCCCCTTCCCATCCCCCCATGACCCCCCGCAAAGCTCCCATCCTCCTTTGCTTTGTCCGTTCTCTCAAAGGGAACCATCCTGACACAACTGGTACTAATTGTCGGTCTGTCTAATTGTCCGTCTTTCTGTCCAATTGTCTCTGTGTCTGTCTGTCTAACAGTCTGTTAATAATAGTCTATCTGTTCAATTGCCTGTCTGTCAGTCTATCTAATCGTCCGTCTGACTGCCTGATTGGAGAGGACGCTGTCTTTTTTGCGATTTTCTTTTAGCAGGGAGATCTACAGCCTTGGGGATGGGAGGGGAATGGGGGAGCGGGGGGGGGGTGGGGGCTGGCAGGTTCAGCACAGTTACTGGTGGGTTCTGTTGCCCCAGAACCAAGCCACAAGCTCGTGTGTTGTAATTACCAGCTGTGGCCGCAAGGAGGAGATGTTGAGGTGGGGTGATTGGCTTGTAGGCTATGGTTGGCGGGATTCTACCCCCCACCCCCCCCAGCTGGCTCAGCACAGTCAGGCTCCCCTGACAGTAACGTGCCTTTGCTTCTCTTTCGTTGGCAGATGGCGGATTGCGGGGGCCTCCCACAGGTGGTTCAGGTGAGTAAAGGGGCCGCGGAGAGAAGTCACAAAGAGGGCTGGACCGTAGAGTCCTGCAGCCTAGCAGCTAAGGGCACACGCCTCGCAAGCGAGAGGACCTGGGTTTGATTGCCCCTCAGGCAAGTCTCCTGTAGCTCAGTGGTTAGAGCACTCGGCTTACAAGCGTGAGACCTGTGTCCGAATCCAGGCAGATCAGGGCGAAACTTTTGGGCAAATTTCCTTCCTCCGCTCACACGTCTAATAATAATCCGTCCAAAAGAAACGTAACAATAACAATTGGTCATTTCAATCCACGACTGTTTGTGGGGACGCTGCTGTGCGCAATTGGCCTCCGCGTTTCACCCACAATGTACGGTCGATTCACTTTACACTATATTCTGTGAAGAACTGAGACATCGACACGATGTGAAAAGCGCTCTATCAAATGCAAGGATTATCATTATTATTATTTTTATTAGTACGTGCCTCTGTCTACCTGGCAGTAAGTTGGAACCCGGTTGTCGGTCAGTCGATCGATGGCTAGTTGATTGGCGCTTTCCAGGGACAGGAAATGCCTCAAAAATTAAAAATGAGCTCGCTCGACCCACGCCTGTTTGTGAGACACCGCTGCCGCGCAATTGGCTCAAACGCTTCCCAGGAACCGGTGTCAGGTGTAGGGACTGCGTATTTTTGTCATGCGGAAGTTTGTTTGAAACACGACGCGGACTAATGATTGTGTTTGTGTTCATGCCCGCCCAGCCTGGCAAGCTGACAGAAGCCTTCAAGTACTTTGTGCAGGGCATGGGATACAGTAAGTACACCTCTGAATCCGTCGCACATCCGCGCCACGCTCGGTGATCATTTTGCATCAGATTGCATTTGGCTGCTGCGTTTCGCCCACAAATCTACAGTCAATTCACTTTACAGTACATTCTGTGAAGCGCTTTGAGACGTATAGAAGATGTGAAAATCGCTATATCAAATGGAAGGATTATTATATTAATAATTATTATTATTGGGCTGAGATTCCTCAGAGGATGGTGCGAGGGGGCAAATGTTACCTTCTGCTCTTAGAGCTAACTAAACTAATTAACCCACTAACAACCCTAACCCTAAACCTGAGTCTCACTGGTCTAACCTTGTTTCTGTTTCAGGCCATTAATGCAAATTGGTTTATCTTGAAGGGAAGAGGGCAATAGGAAAGGGATGAATCCCGGGTCACTGACTGTTAGGGTTAAGACGTGAAGACTTGCTTTGAATTACGTTACACCCGGTGTGGTGTCAGTGCGATGCTGTGTAGCAGCCCAGCGTGTGTGGGTGTGTGTGCGTGTCTGTGTCTGACTCACGAGCAGTAAGGGTTAACGTGCAAAACTAACTCCTCTAACATCTTATTTCCAGTGTTTCACGCCCATTGTAAGTACTGTGTTTTAATGCAATGGAATGAAAACTGCATGCGCTAGAGCTAAACTCTCTTTGGGAACGCCATGCAATGCTGCTGTGGATTGGGAAACAAACCAAACATGCAAAGCTCCTTTCAGGCAAAACCGATTTCCTTTGGGAATGGGGGAGGGTGGGTGGGGGGGGGTGGGGGGTGGGGGGAATAAATTTGTCTCCCAAATCTCAAGGATCTGCCAGGCTCTTTTCCCCTGTGGAGTCCCGTAGAGTAGAGCATTCGCCTCACAAGCGAGAGGACCTGGGTTCGATTCTCGGTCAGGGCGAAACCATAGGCAAGTGTCCTTGCTTCACACGCCTCTGTTTACCAAGCATTAATTCAATCCACGACTGTTTGTGGCGCGCATTTCACCCACAAAATACAGTCACCCCACTTTAAAATGTATCCTGTGAAGCGCTTTGAGACGCTTCAATGTCGTCACGAGGCAACCTAACAAACACGAGGATTATTATTATTATTGATTGTCCTCCCATCACAGCACCGAGCTGTGGAGGGATAAAAATAAATGTTTTTTTCCATGCGCGCAAAAAGTCAAAATATGATATATATTGTTTTCTGAGCCGCTGGAGACTTGAGATTGGAGCGATGGGGAGTAAAAAGCCCCCACCCCATCCACCATCCCTTCCCCCCTCCCTCACTAACACTCACGACTACCAAACCGCAGTATTGCATGTCCCAGTCTTAGCCTTTCTACTAGAATAGGAGCCGGGACCAGGAGACAGGGATACTGTGAGCCCTGTTTGCTGATGGCATTGGTACATAGCATGGACTGGGATGTGAGTGTGAACCCCACCCCCCTCACACACCCCTACACACACACACACTACCACACCCATCACACGCACACAGACACATAACTCCCTCACCCCCCCACATGCTGTGGTCTCTCCACCAATTGTTGTGGAAATCCAAGTCTGTTATTCCGTTGCCTTCAGGTCTTGCTGTGGTTTTCTGTGTTTTGGGTGACACTTTGACTGGCTTCACTCACTCCTTTCTTTACACTTGACTTTACACCTCCCCTCCCCTCCCCACTCCTCCTCCTCCTCCGCCCGCCCGATCCCTCGCCCGTCCCCTCTACCAACCTCACCTCCCACCCACCCTGTTCCTTCCCGCGTGTCACCAACACAGAGAGACGGAGTCTGAACCCGGAGTTTTTGATCTAAGTATTGGCGGATTGTGTTTTGGAAATGCCGGGGTATAATGTGCCCGGTTGACAATATTTGGGGACGGGAGGAGAGAGAGAGATAGAACCTCAGCGAGTGCTCTCCACCGCTCCTCGGCTGATACGCTGCTGTACGCGATTGGCTGCCGCGTTTTGACCATAAAACACACAGTAAATTCGCTTTGCAATGCATCCCGCGAAGGGTTTTGAGACGTAACCAGGCGCTGTGTCAAACGAAAGGAAGATTAGTATGATTGTCATCGTTACTTTCATTACAAACCGCGGGTTCAGACTCTGTGAGAACAGTTGTGTCGAGAGGCGCTGAGCGAGGAAGGGATGACCATTCCTGTGACTGCCGGTGGGGTTTAGTGCTCTGTGTGTGTGTGTGTGTGTGTGTGTGTGGAGTGGGGGTCCGCAGTGTGTGTGGCCAATTATCATCCTCTTAAACAATGCGGAGCCAAGTGCAGTGTGTTCTAGAATTCCAATGTGTGAACTGTTCTGCGTTCACTATTTGACTTCTATTGTGTGATTATTCTCTCTCTTTATTTATTTATATTTGTAAGCAGAACAGGCTCGAGGGGCTGAATGGCCTCCTCCTGTGTGCGCGCGTGCGTGCGCGCGTGCGTGCGCGAGAGACCAGTATCCTGAATCCATCGTGCGAAGAGTCGTGTTTTATGTTAACTGTGTGACCTGCCTCTGCGCTGACAAAACGCCCCATCAGCCTAACGGGGTGGGGCGAGGATTGATATCTAGACAGAAAATCTAATTGCGAGCTTCAGGAACACAGAGATTCTCAGTTTGGCTTAAAATGTGAGTGTCGAGGGGAGCGCTTGATGAGGCTGTGCACGCTTCCTAACCCTCTACCCGACCACCTTGCCCCACTACTCCCCCCCCCTCCCCCCCCACCCCTTCAACTCCACATGTGTGTTCCGACCTTCCCGCTCCCATCTACTCGGTGCAAACTGTTGTTTGTTTATCGATACGTTATGGATACGTCGCTGATTTGGTTGGAGGAGCGGCGTGTGCCAGAGCACCTCTGTCTTGTCTCGGTCTGTCTCTGTCTGTGTAACTTGCAACTGTATTGTCTACGGCAATAATAATCTGACTGGTTCTCTTTCTGTGTGCCCTCCCTCCCTCCCTCCCTCCCTCCCTCCCTCCCTCCCTCCCTCCCTCCCTCCCTCCCTCCCTCCCTCCCTCCCTCCCTCCCTCCCTCCCTCCCTCCCTCCCTCCCTCCCTCCCTCCCTCCCTCCCGCTCCCCCACCCACCGTCTCTCCTCCCCCTCCCTCTCCCCCTCTCCCTCCAACTCCTTCCCCTCCCCTACCCCTCCCATTCCCCCCACACACCCCCCCCACTCCCCGCTTACAGTCCCCTACGTACAGCTCAGCCACCTGCACAATGAAACAGGTAGCTGTATGTGCGATCCGTGTTCCCGTCATGTCTCGCCATGCCTGTGTCACGCTTCGGCATCATGGCTTCCCATCATTGGCTTCGCTGCTTGCATCATGCTTTGGGGCTTTGGCGTGTCCCAACCTCTATCTGTGTCACCCCCCCCCCCCCCCCCCCCCTCCCCCCACTGACGATCTTTCGCTTTCGCTTGGCTTTATCGCAGCTAAACCTCCGGCGAATTTAACCTTGGGTCAAACGATGTCTTGTTGTCTTGTTTCCCTCCCATCTTCCCTCTCTTTTTGTGCCACACAAGATATGTTTTGTTGACTGTCCGACCTCCCTCCCCACCCGACCTTCTCTCTCTCTCCCCCTCTCCCCGACGCCCTCCCCCCCCCCCCCCCCCGCCACCCACACCCCCTGCATTCCAAGACACATGCTTTGCTGGCTCGGAACATCATGGCAATGTCTCCATGGTAACGGCTGGAGAATGGCGTGCGCCTGATACTAGGGGAGTGGGGGGGCATCTGAGACGCACGCGTGTGAGTGGGGTGGGTGGTGGGGCTTCAGTGTACGGCGGGAATGGAACCCGTTCACACATGGATTTCCTCGCTGCTCTTTCAAGTGAATGTTTCTGGGAGAACAGCAATGGGATGTGAGATGTGAGGGATGGTGAGGTGGGGTGGGGGGAGGTGGCGCGAAAGAGAGAGAGTCCATCATTCTCATCCGCGTGGATGAGTGCCGTGTGCAAATCGCGCCTGAGACAAAGGATTGACAGTGAAAATTAGTGTACGTGAACCTACAGAGTGAAGTTTCAGCCAGAGAACCGGATGGTCCCTGTCTGCCTACAACACCTTCGCCCTAATCGCAACTCCCATTCAAGAACCCTTAATATCCCTTTACTACCCAACCAACCATCCCTCCCTCCCTCCCTCCCTCGCTCCTGCTCTCTCTCTCTTGAATCGCTTATTTGACTTCTTATCTGTCCTCATTGGACCAGTTGCCAGGAACTGGGACTCTTTGCACTCAGCTCCTGTTAGGGTGGGTGGTCCTAGTTGGACAAGCAGCAGGAAGGCTTCAAAGACAGCACTCAACAGCATGCAATGGTGGTTTAACCTGGTTAGACCCCAGCAGTTACCCCAACCCTGGGGTTCCCACCCTACCCAAGGCTTTGTCTCCTGCCAACCAGCGAGCATCCGTCTAGAGAGAGAGAGAGAGAGCGCATTCCATTCCTTCAATCTATGTCTGGGACGTCCCATACGTAGGTGTGGGTGGGAATCACATTCCTGGAGTAGCGCAAGGCTGATAGACAAGTTGTGACAAACCTGGTTGACAAACTAGTTACCAGAGGGGATCTCACCCAGAAACACGGTTCACGGGGTGCGAGCGAGAGGCAGGCGCTAACCTGCCTACTACGTCGGATGTTGATTGTTTTCTTCTTTATCGCCTTAACATCAAACGTGTGTGTTTCTCCCCCTCCTCCCCACGCCCCTCTCCCTTCCCTTCCCCTCTCTCCATCTCTCTCTCTCTCTCTTTCCCACTCGCCAGTGCCGACCGTCACCATGACCCGTCTTAACCGCTCCCGCACCGCCTCCACCTCCAGCGTGGGCTCGGGAGAGGGGGCTCGGAGTCAGCTCCACGCAGACCACCCACCCATCATCGGGGACACGGCAGCCCCGCAAACCATGGAAGTCTCCTGTTAGAAGCCAGCCGGCCAGCCAGACAGCCAGACCAGACAGCCGGGTGGGCGGGCGGGCGGGCGGCCAGCAGAGGGACACACTCACTCCAGCGCCAGGCAGGGTTACCTACGTACCCGCGATTTGTTTCAACGTTTGTTTTACCTTTTCGTTATTTGTCGATTTGGAGAGAATTACCCCCCCCCCCCCCCCCCATTCCCCCCAACCCACCCAAGAAAGAAAAAATGTGAACCGCAGCCCAGGAAATGCAGTTCTCTTGGCTTAATGTCTCACTCCCGCATGCCTCCTTCTGTTACCCCCCCACCTTCCCCCACCCGCACTCTATCCCCACACCCCAACCATCCACCAACCGCCACCACCACTCGCACTCCCACCCCATTCCTGGCTAAGCCTCTGTGAAGGTAGTTGATGCTTTTTATTTTGTGTGTGTGTGTGTGTGTGTGCGTGTGTGTTTTTGTGTGTGTGTGTGTGTGCGCGCGTGTGTTTTCACTTCTACACAGCGGTAGACTTGGAGGTCTCTCACTCACTGTTCCGCCAGCCCTCCCCCCCCCCCCACCTCCATCCCACCCCACCATCAGAATGGTGATCCCTGTATCGAATGCAAGGATTATTAGTATTGTTTGCTTTCAATTGACAAGATATTATTATTGCAGTGTAAAATCTCCTTTGTTTGTTTGGATTCATCCACAATAAGTTATTTTTATTCCACCTTTTTCTTTTGCACAACTTCTTTCGAAGGTCATTGCACTTTTTTGTCCCCTCTCCCCCCCCACCTTTCCGCGTCCCTCAACCCCCAACCAGTGATTGCAGAGATAGTTCTCAACATTAGTCCTGGACCAATAAGTTGGCTCATTGACCAGTTGGCTTGAGTGAATGATAAAGAGTGAGGGAGATGTTGTGCTTGTTGGTCTGCTTCCAAACCTGCGACTGTCTTGAGAACGGTTGAAAATTCCGGGCGTTTTCAGGTCATCTCAAAAGTTCGGAGGCTTCTGTCGCTAATGGCTCGAACTGTTGTTAAAGTTTTTCCTTTAACCGCATAACATTTGCCCCTCCCTTCCCTTTCTCCCCTTCCATCCCTCCCTCCCTCCTTTTGCCCTCCCTCCCAAAGTAGAATGATGACGATGAGAAGGAGGAGGAGGAGTTTGATAATGATTCATGATGAAGGAGCCTCTTTTAAATGCTGAGTTTGAGTCTAGTTCCAACCTGAAAATCTCACTGTTTCTCTTGTTAATTTTTTCTGGAACTTTCTCCCTCTCTCTCGCTCCCATGCGATGTTAATGGTTACTGTATCTTGACTCTTAATGACTCCCAAGTTCCACCGTAGCGTGATTGGTATCTGTTCATTCCTCATCAGACTTGTCTTGCTCTCCGCATCCCACCCCCAACCAATCCCCACATCTCCCCCCAACCCCCCCACCCCCCCCCAACACCCCATCTCGCCCCTCCCACCTCCTTTCTCCACCCCCACCCTTGTGGTTGAAAGTCCCAGTTTAAAAAAAAATAAAATGTTTGAGAAAAAAAAACACATGGAAAAAAAACACCTTGGTGACAAGATTTCTTCTTTCCTCACGAGCATTCTAAGTCAAGACGGTAGCGTTTTTAAAGCCCCCGTGGCTTTGTAGGGTCAAAAATATTGGTCACATTTAGTGCTTAGCTGTATAACGACTGAGGAGCGGGGCTATCTGAGGGGTGGGGGGGCGGGGGGTCACCTGGAGAGCCAGGGCAAGGGACAAGGTTACCTGAGGGTGTTTTACACAGACACTGATAGAGAAACATCCTTGCCAATTACCTCAGTTTGTTAGCCGGCCTGTTGTTTTCAGACAGCAAACCTGGCGTCATTACCGTGTCTCTGGGCCTCACGCTCAGGCATCTCTCTCTCTCTCCGCTGCCCACTTCCCTTGAGTCAAGCTGTGGCATTCGACGCGCAAAGTCATCGGAAAGAATTATCTCTTAAGTCATCCACAGCCGACGGGCGGGAGTGTGGGTGGAGGGGGCCCTTAGTCAAGCGATGAATCAATCGAGTCAGTCGCTGGGTTTCCACTGCCGAAGCAGTTTGAGGGTCAGTCAGGCACACTTTACACGTCTCGCAGGCCTCACAGGGACGTCATACAGTGTGCTCCCAACACTCCACTCACTAACACACCATTTAGCCAACAAATCTACAGTCAATTCACTTTACAGTACATTCTGTGAAGCACTTTTGAGACGTCGATAAGATGTGAAAAGCGCTGTATCAAATGGAAGGATTATTATTAACATTATCATACCCAATACTCACATAATAACTATCTTAATTCCTGGCCACACTTTATATCACCCAATAAAACAAAATCAGTCACAAAATCAGTTTCAGGGCTGCTTGTGGGACATCGCTGTGCGCAATTGGGCTGCCGCGTTCGCCTATAAGTACACAGTCACTCTGTTTCGTGTGAAAATCCTGTGAAGCGCTTTGAGAAGCCCCTTCCAACGCGATAAGGCACTATTCCAAAGCGCTCAAGCTGTCTCAGATCACTCTCTCCCCATCTCTGCATACAGCAATAATAATCCTTGGATTTGATGTAGCGCTTTTCACGTCTTCTAGACGACTCAAAGTGCTTCACGGAGTGTACTGTAAAGTGAATTCACTGTTATTTTTGTTGATAAAACGCGGCAGCCAATTCCGCGCAGCAGTTTCCCACAAACAGTCGTGGATTGAAATGACCAATTTTTTTTTCGAGAGATTATTATCAGGCATGTGGAATAAGGAAATATTATGCACTTTCTCTCAGTCTCTCTCTCTCCCTCCATCCTTCTCTCTCGCCAACTCCCTCTTGCTCTCCTATCTCGTTTTCCGTGCTCTCTCCCGGCACTCACACTGCTTTTCGTGTGCTCTCTCTCGCTCTCTCTCTCTCTCTCCATTCTGTTTGCAGTCTCTCTTTGCAATCTAAGCCTGTCTCTGTCTCACTCTCTGTGCGCTATATCTCTCGGTCTGTACACGCTATCTCTCTCTCTCTCTCCCTGCGCACGCTATCTCTCTCTCTGCGCACGCTATCTCTCTCTCTACGCACGCTCTCGCTCTCTCACTTCTCTGCATTAAGCTTCTCAACATTTTCCACCATTTCTGATTGTGATTCAGTGCCCGAGAGAAGCCGAATTTCCAGTTGCGCGTGAGACAGAAATAAAGTCGAGGTGACGAGAAGTCTCACTAACTCTTCCTGTTGCTGTTCCATCTTGAAAGCTGAAAGAATTACATTGTGTGGGAGTGCGCACGAGATTTTCAGCGGTGGTGGGTGGATGGGGTAGAGAGTCTGGATGTGTCAGCTGGGTTTTGCTGTTCTTACATAATTACACAATATTAACGGGAGCCATCTAGGGTAGATCAGCGGTTAGAGCACGCGCTCTACAAGCAAGAGACCCGAGTTCAATTCCAGGCTGGACGAAACTTTGGGCAAGTTTCCTTACTCCACACGCCTGATAATAATCCCTCCCCCCCAAAAAAAATTGGTCATTTCTGTCCACGATTGTCTGTGGGACACTACTGTGCGCAATTGGCTGCCGCGTTTCCCCACATATATCCAATCAGTATACTTTACAATACATTCTGCTAATGTTTTGAGATGTCTACAACAACAACAAACAACAAGATTACATTTATAGAGCGCCTTTCACGTCGGGAGGACGTCCCAAGGCGCTGAACAGTCAGCTCTGGACCCGGGCAGGGTAGGGTAGGGTAGTGGGGAGAGGCGGAAGAGAGTTACAGGGGGAGGGAGACAGTTGGGAGGGCAGCGGAAGGCACAATCAAAGAGGAGTGTCTTGAGACCGGCCGTGAAGGAGGCAAGGGATGGAGCGAGGCGACGGGTCTATGGGTTGGAGTTCCGGAGTGTCGGAGCAGAGAGGCTGAAAGCCTGTCCGCCAATGGTAGGGTGGCTCAGACACGGGATATGGAGCGGGCTGGAGTCGTTGAACAGAGTGGGTGGGCAGGTTCATACAGGGACAGCAGATCAGAGAGATAGGGTGGAGGCAAGGCCATGAATAGTCTTGAAAGTGAGGACGAAAGTGAATTAAGTCCTCTGGGGGATGGGGAGCCAACGGAGCCGGGCGAGGGTGGGAGTGATGTGGTCGCGGAGCTGGGTGCGGGTGAGGACACGAGCTGCAGAGTTCTGGATGATCTGCAGCTTCTGAAGGGAAGAACCCGGAAGGCTGACGAGGGAGGAGTTTCCATAGTCAACCCTTAATGGGACAAATGCGTGGACTAGGGTTTCCCACGGCCTGAGGGGTGAGGCAGTGGCGGAGTCTGACGATATTGCGAAGGTGGTGGAAAGCAGTACTTCTCATGGTGCAGATGTGGGGGGAGGAAGAACAGTTCAGGGTCGAACAAGACGCCCAGGTCCTTGATTGGCTTTGAGAGGTGGACAGTGCAGCCTTGGATGCTGGTGCTGTCAGTGCCTGAGGTGTGGAAGCGCTGACGTGAGCCAATCAGGAGGACAGGAGGACCTCAGTCTTGCGGACATCCAACTGGAGATGTGAAAAGCGCTACATCAAATGTAAACATTATTATTATTATCATCATAGGATTGGAGCGGGCACCGAGTCTCACCACAGAGCAAGTTTCCAACAATAATAGCGACAGAGTTATTTGGTCAGCCGGGTGCCTGACACATGCAGAAACCCATCACCGTGCTTTAAACAGAATTTCATCTGGTTTCCTAACAATGATCTCACCGTTTGACCCAGCGCATTTCACATTCACAGGGAGCCTCAAAGTGCTTCACTGGATTTGCTGTGCAGCGCAGAGCAGTAACTGTGGTTCCATAAGCGAGACGGAGATGAGGTAACATCCCTGAGTCTTAAACCCCCAAAGGAAACCCGCCTGGTGTTGCTGGCTCCTTAATGTTGGCAAAGGCCGGATACACTGCACAGGGCTGGTCTCCCAATTCAAGGAAGGAGGCCATTCCTCCCATGCTGCCATCACTGAGCTCACAGGAAGGCAACAGGCTCCATCCTTCTAACATCTCTGGTCCCTTGCAACTTCCCTTCCTCCTGCAGGCTACTCACCCCCCAACACATACATCTCCCAAACCATCCCTCCTCCCCACCCCAATTAACTATTCATCACTTAACCACTGCTCAGTTTGTCTGTTGCTTCAAGAGCAGAGAGGAGAGTAGGGGGTAATCCACAGACAATGCCTGTCTGTCTGTAGGTGTGTCGGTCTGTCTGTGTTTGTCTGCCTGTATGCCTGTCTGTCTGTCTGTATGGCTAATAATCCTTCATTTGGTATAGCACTTTTCACATCTTCTAAACTTGCCCAGGGTTTTGCCCTGACCTGCGTGGAATCGAACTCAGGTTTCTCGCTTGTAAAGTGAGTACTCTGTCCAACCACTGACCTCCAGGACTCCACAAATATGGATATGAAGCTGATGTATGTCGTTGGTGGCTTTAAAGAATTGGTCCCACTACACTAGTGACATACTGTTGTTTATGTTTGTTGTATTATGATGTGGTTATCAAGAGAATAAAAAGATGCTTATCTCTTCCCCACCCCCCACATATCCTTACCCCTCCCTCTCCCCCCCCCCCCCCAACCAATCAAAGACTGGAAAGTCAATAGACTGACCAGTGTCTTGAGGTCAGTTGTTTTTTGTTGTTGTCAAATTGTGTTATTGCATTCTCACCAGTGGTGTTTTTAAGAGAGAGTTCTTGTGTACTGACACAGCGAGCGGTGACGTCAGCAGATTGGTGTTGAGGGTAGATCTGAGGTTGGAGCTACTATTCCGTTATGCTCTGCCTTTCTCCGTCTCCAAAGATTTAAGATTGACTGGCTGACTGGTTGATCGGCCGATCGCTTTCCATGGGTAGGTAAATTATCTCTCACACGAAACTATAATAAGAATTATTTGGTCGATTCCCGGTCAAGTCAGGCAAGTTTCCTTATCCGGCACACCACCATTTACTTTACAGTAAGTAGGAACCCAGGTTAGTCGATGGGCGGATTGCTTTCTGGGGGTAATAAACCCTTCCACCCAAATAAAATTGGTGACTTAATCCACTGCTGTTTGTGGGGGACGCTGCTGTACGCAATTGGCTGCCGCGTTTCACCCACAAATATACAGTCAATTCACTTTACAGTAAATTCTGTGAAGCGCTTTAAGACGTCTAGAAGATGTGAAAAGCCCTACATCAAATGCAAGGCTTCTAGGATTATTATTATTCGTTTGGCTAGTTATGATTTGGTCACTCAAATCCGTGGCTGTTTGTGGGACACTGCCGTGCTCAATTGGTAGCCGTGTTTCCCCCACAAAACAAACGGTCAATTCACTTTCCAGTGTCAAAAACGCAAAATACCGCAGATGCTGCAAACCAGAAACACAAACGGAAATGGCTGGGAACACTCAGCGGGGTCAGGCAGCATCTATGGAGAAAGGAAAAGCGAGTCAACGCTTCAGGTCCACGACCCTTCGTCGGAACCCTTCGTCAGACGTACTTTTACAGTGCGTTCATTCTGTGAAACCCTTTGAGGTGTCTCGAAGACGTGAAAGGCGCCACATCGAATGCAAAGATTATTATTATTGTATCAAATGCAACAATTGCTTTATTATTATTCTGCCCGAGAAACTACATCTCTCACCTCCTCCCCACGTCACCCCTCCCCCTCGCCCCCACCTCCAGCTCACGTGTGGTTAAACACCTCCTTGTGATATGTGCGTCCTCTGCTGGCGTCATGTCTCAGGCCAAATTGCTTTGTCCTTTGCAATTTTCGCGCCTTTCCTCCCCCTCCTCCCCCCTGCTGCCCTCGGTTTCATACAAGCCCCGTATATGTGTATAGATATAGCCACTGGAGAGACAAGAGAGAGGAGCTGTGGGAGTCAATGGGGCTTTCCTTGAAGACGATAATAATGATCTCTGCGTTTGATATAACGCGTTTCACATCTTATCGATATCTCAAAGTGCTTCACAAAATGTACTGTAAAGTGAATTGACTGTATATTTGTGGGCGAAACACAGCAGCCAATTGCGCACAGCAGTGTCCCACAAACGGTCATCGATTGAAATGACCGATTTCCCTTATTGTAGGATTTTTTTTGTAAGGATTATTATTAGGTATGTGGAGTAAGGAAACTTGCCCAAGATTTTGCCCTGATCTGCCTGGATTCGAACACAGGTCTCACTCTTGTAAAGCGAGCGCTCTAACCACTGAGCTGCAGGAGCTCCAGAGCTGGCTTCAAGGCCATAAGAGCATAAGAATTAGGAGCAGGAGTAGGCCATTCGGCCCCTTGAGCCTGCTACACCATTTGATAAAATCATGGCTGATCTTGTGACCTAACTCTAATTTCCTGCCCTATCCCCATATCCCCTAATCCCTCAATATAAAAAAAATCTCTCAGTCTCAGCCTTGAAAATGTTCAACGACTGAGCATCTAGAGCCTTCCGGGGTAGTGAATTCCATAAATTCCCTATCCTCTGAGTGAAGAAATGTTTCCTCAACTCTGTTCTGAAAGGCTGACCCTTAATTTTAAGATTATGACCCCTGGTTATAGATTCTCCTACCAAGGGAAACAGTCCCTCAGTGCCTACTTTATCCAGCCTTTTAAGAATCTTATATGTTTCAATAAGATCTCCCCTAATTCTTCTGTACTCTAGAGAATACAGCCCTAGTTTATTCAACCTATCCTCATAGGTCAGTCCCCTCATCCCAGGAACTAACCTAGTGAATCTACGCTGCACTGCCTTTAAGGCAAGTATGTCCTTCATTAAATAAGGAGACCAAAACTGCACACAATACTCTAGGTGCGGTCTCACCAGAGCCCTATACAGTTGCAGGAAGATTTCCCTACTCTTATACTCTAAACCTTTTGCAATGAACGTTATCATGCCGTTTGCCTTCTTAATTGCTTGCTGCACCTGCAAACTAACATTTTGAGACTGAGACTGTACAAGGACACCCAAATGCCTTTGTACACTAACACTATCTAACCTCTCCCAGTCCAGAAAATATTTTTTTTATTTTTGCTACCTAGGTGAATAATTTCACACTTCCCCACATTAAATTCCACCTCCTCGCCCACTCCCCTAGCCTATCTATATCCCGTTGCAATCTTTTTGCATCATCCTCACAGCTGGCTCTCTTACCTAGTTTAGTGTCAACCGCAAATTTAGACACGTTACATTCAATGTCCTCGTCTAGATCATTGATGTAAATTGTAAATAGCTGAGGCCCAAGCACTGATCCTTGTGGCAGTCTATTAGTTACATCCTGCCAATTCGAGAATGACCCGTTTATCCCTACTCTCTGTTTTCTACCCGTTAGCCACTCTTCTATCCATGAAGACGTCAGGGGGATCGCTTTCCGACGGTAATAAATCCTCCTCCAAAAGAAAACGGTCTCTCAATCCACGACTGTTTGTGGGACATTGCAGTGTGTAAATGGCTGCTGCGTTTCACCCACAAAAATATTGTCAACCCACTTTACAATTTATAGTATTACGTGAAGTGCTTTGAGAAGTCTCAACATTGTGATAAGGCGCTAGATCAAATGCGAGGATTATTATTATTATTTTTATTATTTGTTTGGTCACTCAAATCCATGGCTGTTTGTGCGACACTGCTGTGTTCAATTGGTTGCCGCCTTTCGCCCACAAAACAAACAGTCAATTTACTTTCAGGTATCAAAACCCGCAAAATACTGCAGATGCTGTGACTCGGAAACCAAAACTGAAATGGCTGGGAACACTCAGCAGGTCAGGCAGCATCTATGGAGAAAGGAAATTCTGGCCCTTCGTCAGAATTGGGGCACGTTGGGAGGCAGAGGCTTTTAGGGACTAACAGAGACCCGAAACGTTGACTCGCTTTTCGTTTCTCCATAGATGCTGCCTGAGAGATGAGTGTTCCCAGCCGCTTCTGTTTGTGTTTCGCTTTACAGCGTGTTTATTCTGTGAGGCGTCTCGAAGACGTGAAAGGCGCTACATCGAATGCAACGATTATTATTATCGTCTCGAATGCAACGATTGTTATTATTATCCTGCCCGAGAAACTGAAAGCTTGAAGGAGTTCATTTGTGTCCATCTCACACCTCCTCCCCACGTCACCCCTCCCCCTCGCCCCCACCCCCAGCTCACGTGTGGTTAAACACCCCCCTTGTGATCTGTGCGTCCTCTGCTGGCGTCATGTCTAAGGCCAAATTGCTTTGTCCTTTGCAATTTTCGCGCCTTTCCACCGCTCCCCTCCTCCCCCTCCTCCCCCCCCCGCTACCCTCAGGATATCCCATGAGGCTTTGGGCATGGACAGGCCCCGTGTTTGTTCCACTAAGGAGACAAGCGAGAGGGGCTGTGGGAGTCAATGGGAGTATCTTTCCTTGAAGATAATAATAATAATAATAATAATCCCTGCATTTGATATAGCGCTTTCCACATCTTATCGACGTCTCAAAGCGCTTCACAGAATGTACTGTAAAGTGAACTGACTGTGGATTTGTAGGCGAAACGCCGCAGCCAATTGCGCACAGCAGTGTCCCCACAAACAGTCATGGATTGAAATTACCAATTTTTATTATTTTCTTAATGGATTAGTTATTAGGTGTGTGTGTGTGTGTGGAGTAAGGAAACTTGCCCAAGCTTTTGCCCTGATCTGCCTGGATTCGAACACAGGTCTCATTCTTGTAAGGCGAGTGCCTCTAACCCCCGAGCTCCAGTAGCTCCAGAGCTGGCTTCAAGGTCATGTTCTCAGCTACAATATTTTGTGGGGAATTGATTCAATCCTCTGTTGCAGACTCAGTGATCCAGTTCCTGTGGAGTTTAACCGAGTCTAGGATCAAGCTAGTGAGCACGTTCGCCTCGCAAGTGAGAGGACCCAGGTTCGATTCCCGGGCGGGGTGGAACTTTTGGCAAGTTTCCTCACTCCACACATACGCCTCTGTTTACCTGGCAGTAAGTAGGAACCCCATTGTTAAGACGTCAGGGGGATCACTCACCGATGGTAATAAATCCTCCTCCAAAAGAAAATGGTCTCTCAATCCACGGCTGCTTGTGGGACATTGCAGTGTGCAAATGGCTGCTGCGTTTCACCCAGAAAAATACCGTCAATTCACTTTACAATACTGTATATAGTGAAGCGCTTTGAGAAGTCTCAACAATGTGATAAGGCGCGATGTCAAATGCAAGGATAATTATTATTACTATTGCTAACCTTGATCGGGGTTAAAGGGAAGTGCTAACAGCCAGATGTTTGATTCACTTGGGATCTCCAAGAACATCTTGTCAGTCCTGCCACAAGCAAACCCACGCACCCACCCACCCCCCACCCCCACACCCCCCGAGCATCCCCCTCCACCCCCCCACTGACGCTGTCCTCTCCATCTGACGGCATTGCCTCATTCAGCATGTAAACAAAGGTTTATTCCATTGCAGGCCGGGTGAGCTATTGTGCAACGAATGGGGCAGAGCACGTCACTACAGGAAACACAATGAGACTTTATAGCCATGTGTCGCACGCTTATAAAGGCTTATCACCAACTCAGCAAGTCACTTCAAGCAATCATTTAGATTCATCTCACAGAGCTGCAGCTTGCACACGAGACTTGCCCACCCCCCACCCCCCATCCTCTCGCATCTCCGTAAGCTTGCTTAAGAGACCACAGATACCTAGAGGTTCAGTTCCCTCAGCTGCCCAGTTGGGCTATATACCCTGGACACTGGAATACTCAGCGGGGATCTGGTAAAGAAAGGGAGCGATCGCAACTTCACACAACAGGAGACAATGAGGTCAGTGTCTTGCGCTTGTTTCACGGCTGTTTGTGGGACATCGATGTGCGCAAATTGGCCGCCGCGCTGGCCTACAAATCACACGCTCAGCACCTCACAGTAAAATCTCGTCGATCGCATTGGGACATTTTGACGACGTGACGAGGCGCTTGGATCGATTGAAAGGATTCTCCTGATTATTATCTGTAGATTCACCCCCACCCCCATTCCCGACCTCCCCCACCGCCCCTCACCCCTCAATCACGCATACACCCCTGAAGCACATTGCTCGAAACAACGACAACAAAATGACACACGTACAACGCCTTTCACGTCAGGAGGACGTCCCAAGGCGCTGGGAATAATAATATCCTGATCACGTTGTCAAAGTGTCTCAGAGCGCCTCGGAGTTTTGCTGTTCAAACCGCAGCACGGGAGAAACGGAAAGTTGTCCTATTGATACGCCGTCCGCCCACGGAGAGAGCTGCGCGGATAGATCTAGCGAGGAGTGCAATAATTACAGAGTGTGGCATTTAGTGACGAGTGTGTCGGAGATGCCGTCATGTTGCTACTCGGAACGAGAAGGGAATTTCTCTCTCTCCCGGTGTCCTGGCCAACGAGACTCTCCGCGGAATTGGTCCCTCGCTCCGTGGCTGTTTGCCGACTAACCGGCTTCCATATTTTGCTCACAGAATATACGCAGTCACCGCTTTATACGTCACGGTATATCCCGTGAAGCGCTTTGAGACGTCTCACCACACGTGACTAGGCCCTGTAGCAAATACAAGGATTGTTACTATTATTATTACCATTATGATTTTCTCAAATGCCTGGTCAGCAACAATTTGTCTACAGCAAAAAAATAGTCGCCACAGTTGACATTGACACGTGACATTCTTGTTAAAAAACCCATTTGGGAGAACATTGGGCGATGGCGAGTGGCTGTAAAAAATGAAAGTTCCTTCTCGCTTCACCTCAAATGTGACTCAGAGAGAAAAGTGCATGGAAAGTCTCTCAAGGGCGCTTTGACTTATTGGCACAAGGAGTTTTGTCTCCTTTGCGTTTGACTTTGGTTTGTGGGGGGGAGAGGCGGGGGTGGGGGGGGGGGGGGGAAACGTCAAAATCCTCCACATGGGATTCAGTGCAGGGTGACCTTGTGACTGTGCGTTCTGTTGACTAAGGACTGTGTAGGAGGCCTCGGGGGGTAAGCGATGAATCAAAGTATCCTCAAGAGATCACTAGCCTCGTCCGAGGGGAACCTGCGGAGGTTCAGCCCACACAGCATTGAAAAAAAATACCAGATATTACTGTGCTTCAAAAAATTAATAACATCCCTTTTCTGGCCCTGTCTGATTTATATCAGGGTTTGTTTGATCTGTAAGCTTGTGTGCGTCCAAATCTATTTTAAAAATAAGAAGTTAAGTGGCACTGAGGTTTGCAATGCTTACAAAGCTTATTGCTTGCAAAATGCATTGTTCTCTACTTTGCATTGTAGTGTGTCTGCCTGTCTGTCTGTCTGTCTGTCTGTCTGTCTGTCTGTCAGTACTGTATGTGTATTTCTGTCAGATGTGTGCGTGTGTCTCACGGTATCTTTCTCTCTCTCTCTCTCTGTGCCATTGTGGCCTTCTTGTATACAAAAAAGGAAGAATTCTTCTCCTAATAAAAATCATAATTCCTCCTCATTTGATATCCCGCCTTTTCACACCGCTGAGACATCTCAAAGCGCTTCACAGAATATCCTGCAAAGTGAATCAACTGTATCTTTTGTGGGCAAAATTCGGCAGTCAATTGTGCACAGCAGTGATCCACAGCCAGTAGTGGATTGAGTGATCAAATGATTATTATTTACCAGAATATTTATTTATAACACATCAGGAGGATGTCAAACTATATATTAACATATATAACATTGTTTCTAACACCTTATCAACTCAACATATTTCTAAACCTTAGCTAAACATCACATCCAAAATGTGTCTAATTCGACAATACAGATCATTGCTATATTATTAAATATGGTCATTCAATCCACGACTGTTTGTGGGGGACACTGCTGTGCGCAATTGGCTGCCGCGTTTCGCCCACAAATATACAGTCAATTCACTTTACACTATATTCCGTGAAGCGCTTTGAGACGTCTAGAAGACGTGAATAGCGCTATATTAAATGCAAGGATTATTATTCTTATTATTGTTGTTGCGTTACACTTGCTTTGTGAGCTCACGCCTGGCCTTGAGGTCAGCAAACTAATCTCTATCAAGAGAAGCAAGACTGAGCAAAACTGACAATGAGAGAGAGTGTGTGTGTGTGTGAGTGTGTGCTTCTCTCTCTCTCAGCGTATCTGTGGGTGTCTCTTTGTGAGATTCAGTGCAGTGTATGTGTAACTTTCTCTCTTTGTGTGTGTGTCTTTTAATGTGTGTGTGTATGTGTATCAGTGTGTCTGTGTGTGTGTGTGTGTGTCTCTCTCTCTCAATGTGCATGTGGCTCCGCACGCCATCAGGACATATCCTGAAAACAAGAAGTCATAATTTTCCATTTCCGACTCATTGAAACCGTCCACTTTTACACCTGGCCCTTCTAGGCTGGAGTTTCTGTGTGTTTAACTGTAGCTATGTCACGGTTTCAAACATGGTTTATCGTTGCTTTTTTTTTAATGAATTCCCTCTCGGTGTAAAACATAAATGTACATTACATAAAATTGACTATATGCTAAATTTGTAATATAAAATGCATTATAATGGCACACACAAGGGAGAGGGTGGAAGCAGAAAATACAGTTTGTTTCATCAAGAAAAAATTAGATAATAAAAATAATTCTCCTTGCACTGATATAGTGCTTTTTCACACCTTTAGACGTCTCAAAGCTTCACAAAATAGACTGTAAATATACTGAAGATCAATTTCTGCTAGAAAATATTATCTAAGGATATAAGATATATATACATACAACCACCTCACGCCAAGCGACTGACAGCATGATAGAAAGAGAATTAGAAACACGATGGACCTTGGTCTTAAGACCGCAAGATCAAAAATGCAAGGATTTAAGATCGTAAGAAATGCTGGATGGAAAATACAAAGACCAAAGTCCATCTAGTTTACCTTCCACCTTCACGCAGGCAGACAGACCAGCAGGAACGAGCAGAGCAAACAGAGAGAAAGAGAAACAGAAAGAGAGAGGGACCTTCACTGCTATTAACGACATGTTACCCCTGGGGTCAAATTTACCAGGTTTCCCACCCTCCTACACCCCACCAGCCCCCACCCCACTCCACAAAAACCCACACACTCCGAGCCACGAGTCCCTCTATGCTGCTGGTTTTGTCTCCCTCCTCAACAGCAAACAACAACAACAACAAAAGGACATTTATAGAGCGCCTTTCACATCGGGAGGACGACCCAAGGCGCTGCACAGTTGCAGTTGAGCTGCAGATCAGCCACGATCGAATTTGGGGATTTTAAAACGTGCTCTGATGCATTGTATTTGACTCAAAAACAACAACAACAACAGATTGCATTTGTGTGCAGGGCTGACTTGTGACCTCGTGTAAACACAAGTAATTACAATTACTGCTGAGTTTGCGTGCAAAAACACCGCGGTTAGATTTGAAACACAGCAGTAATTCATAATAACCCTCGCCTTGCCTCTTGACTCAACTGATTGAATCGAACGTGGAATTGAACTAGTTGTTCACTGACGATCGGGACGTCCTCCCAACGTGAAAGGCGCTATACAAATGCAACTTCTAGTTGTCGTTGATAACGGCATTCAATATAAGAGCCTGACCGCGCCTTCGAGCCGTGAACCGACTGTATATTTGGGTGCGAAACGCGGCAGCCAGTCGCGCACAGCATCGTCCCCACAAACAAAAGATAAGTCGTGGGTTGACTGACCAAATTATTGATCGTTTTAGTATTACTGTTGACCAAGGAGGTGAAGGTGTGGGTGGGTCCAGTGGGGAGTGGTGTGTAAGTGGGGGGGTGGTAGGGAGGGGGTTTAGATAACTGCTGTAAAGTCAGGGACCCCCGCTAACTTGACGATAGAATTTCCCCCACCCCCCACAGCCCCTCTCGCCCGCCCTCCCCCCGAGCCTGCAGCTGCCTGAGATGTGACGCGTTCCTCTGCGGTTGGAAAGTTTGGTTTAGCTTTACAATGGGTTGTGGTTCACTGATATCCTCCCAGAAGGTACGCTGAGCAAACTCGAGAAAACACAGAGATCTGACAGAAGGCACAAAGAGAGAGAGAGAGATTTGGCGATTAGAAGGCTAAGGCTTTCTTAATGGGATGAATCAACAAGTGTCTTTTTAAGCTCTTAACTGGTATTAACTTGACAGATTGTTAGATTTCACTGAACCTGACCTGAATTGGTGGAAAGATGGGGTGGGGTTGTGGGAGGGGAGGAGGGAGGCAGGTGCGGGGAAGAGGAGAGGAGTGGAGAGGTTGTAGGGTGGTGGGTGGCGGGGAGGGGGGAAGGAAAGCTTTGTGGGAATGGAAAGATTGGAATCTAGCGATGGCACAAAGTGTCTCTTAAGTTGAGCGGAAATAAGATGCTCTTCTGATGTTCCAGGGCACAGTCGCTGGCCTTTCCACAGACTGGGTCACATCTGCGCTGATTAGCTTTTTACATAGAACAAAACTCGGCTCCATTTATACCATAGAGTTACAATACAAATTTATAGTAACAATCGTTGCATTTGGTGTAGCGCCTCATCATTGAGACATCTCCAAACACTTCACAGAATATACTGCAAAGTGGAG
This sequence comes from Hydrolagus colliei, assembly GCA_035084275.1. NCBI lineage: Eukaryota > Metazoa > Chordata > Chondrichthyes > Chimaeriformes > Chimaeridae > Hydrolagus > Hydrolagus colliei. The sequence goes on from CM068759.1 coordinate 11,718,137, forward strand.
TGACTGTATATCACGACGCGCGATAAGGCACTAACGCAAATTGTTATTGTTTGTACAAAATCAATTCACAATTTGTACGCCAGAGAACGTCTCAAGCCTTCAGACCTGCGTATCTCTCTCTCTCTCTCTCTCTTCCTCTCTCTCTAGCTTCAGCTGTCCGAGTTGAGATGTAGAGAAATTAGACCCACATCCCCAAACCTACCCAGCGAATATACTGAAAAGTGAATTGACTGTATATTTGTGGGTGAAACGCGGCAGCCGATTGCAGTGTCCCCGCAGACAGCCGTGGATCGAAGTGACCGATTTATTATTGTTGTTTTTCTGTTGAGGGATTATTATCAGGCGCGTGGGGCAAGGAATCGAACCCAGGTCTCTTGCTTGGAAGGCGAGTGCTCTAACGAAAACTTCCTAAACAAAAAGCAAGTAATAAATGAGTCATTTCAATCCACCACTGTTTGTGGGACACTGCTGTCTGTGCACAATAGGCTCCTACATTTCGCCCACAAATGTACAGTCAATTCACTTTACAGTACATTCTGCGAAGTGCTTTGAGACGTCTAGAAGAGGTGGAAAGCGCTTTATTCAAATGCAAGGATTATTATTATTATAAACCTAGATGAAACACGTCAAAACAGTCAGACATCATTAGAATAATAATACTCATTCAAATGCCTTGTGGACATCTCTACGATCGGCGTTGAGGCCCCAGTAACTTCACTTGAAAAGTCGTTTGCTTTTACATATTTGTGAAAGCTATTTGAGTCCTTGCCCACATTGTCGTACCATATTACGCATGAAATTATAAAATTGTCAGGAACCAGAAGTCACAGAGAGATTCACTCTGGCTCGGCAGTGCCCTCCCTCCTCCACTGCTTTGAGCCGTCCTCGCAACGCGAAACTCGCCACATCAAATGCAAGGATTGACAGAATAAAGAGAGAGAGAGAGAGAGAGAGAGAACAAGTAGGCGGTGATAATAGTGCATGCATTTGATATAGAGCCTTATCATGTTGTGGAGACGTCTCAGAGCGCTTGACAGATAATACTGTATATGGAACTGATGGCGTATTTTGTGGGCGAAACGCACAATGGACCTTAATGTCTTCAAGATGTCTCCAAGTGCTTCACACTGTGAAGTGAATTGACTGTATATTTGTGGTTGAAACACGGCAGCCAATTGTTCACAGTAGTGTCCCACAAACAGGGGTGGGTTGAGTGACCAAATTATTATTAAAATTCACACGTATTATTACCACAGAAAAGTGATTCCCCCCCCCCCCATCGAGTAACAACCAGGTCCCTGCTTACTGCAAGGTAAATAGCTGAGTCTGCGTGGAGTAAGGGAATTCGGTTAAGGTTTCGCCCCCCGGCCGGGAATCTAATCCTGGACCTCTCTCTTGTGAGCCGAGTGAGCTTATCACCGCACGACAGGACTCCGTAAGGCAGGAGTGACTGGAGGCCTGAGGTATTGATAACGAGGATCATTGAGGTCGATCCACTGTGTGAGCAATTTTCAGGGCCCAGGGGGCTGACGCAACAACGCAGTAACGTATAGCGCATCGGTTACAGCACTGGCCTTACAAGTGGGAGACCTGTGGTCAGGAGGGTAGGTCAGGGTGAAACCCTGAGCAAGTTTCCTTACTCCACATCCCTAATAATAATCTGTCCCACCCCACCCCCAAAAAAAACACACCATAAACAAAATTGGTCATTTCAATCCACGACCGTTGGCGGGGACACTGCTGTCTGTAGTCCAGTGGCTGACCTGACAGCCTTTGCAACACCTCAACGTGCAATACAACACTCCGATCGAGAAAAACTCACTGCCGGCCGATTGTAAAAGCAAAAATGTAAGACGCTTCGTGGAGATGGGAGCGAAAGTAGGGCTTAAAACTCAAATTGCAGCAGCTAGTGAACCAGAGTGCTCGAGGGGTTCGGGGGAGAGACTCTCCCAGAAGAGGCCCCATTGAAAACACCCCCCATCATGTATCTGTCCCCTTGTCTTCCAGCTTCTTGGACTTAAGGCAATAACAAGCGAGTTCACCGGCTTCAAAGATATGGGCAGTCGGCCCAGTAAAAGCAGTCGCATCAACTTCCACCCCTCGCAGGCCCACAGTGAAGCCACCACACGTAAGTCATTCACTCGAGGAGTTCAAAGTGCACCTGTTTGTGACACTGACCCCAGAGACTGAGGGGAGGTCAGTGCTCAAACTGGGCTTGTCGGAATCCAATCGAACGAATGCCAAGCTTATACGGTTTTAGTTGGTTAGACTCCAGCAGTTACCCCCAACTCACACTCTGCCCTCTCCCCCCAACCCCCCCCCCCCCCCACCCCCAAGCCTTGGCTCTTGCCAACTTGCGCCCAATACTCTCTGGAATTCGGAAAGCAGAATGTGTCCTTCCAGGAAGCGCGCGCGAGAGAGGGAGAGAGGGGGCGGGCATTCCATTCCAACAATCTGTCTCTGGGATTTCTATGTGTAGATGGGATGTATGGAAATCTCATTTTGGTTGGAGACACTTAAGCCACGGTGATGGGCTACTGTGTAATCTCAGTCACCCGGCTGACCAAGAAAAAACAAGTCACTTCTCCATCCCCTTACCCATCTCTTCCCCTCTCTCTCATTTGAAGATCTAACTTCCTCTTAAATGCTTCTGTGTTATTTGATTCCACCACCACATTAAGTTCCACATTGTCATTTAATTCCTCCTAAATCATTTAATTCTCCATTGCTCCACTGCACGCCCCCCACCCCCCCCCCCCCCCACCCCTCCCCCACCCCACGCCCCTCTCCCACCCACAATCTGTCGCTCGGAAAGAAGGAAGGTGAACAGACAGCTCGGATATAAAAATACTTACAACCCCGAGAGCAGTGAGCTGTGTAAGCAGAAGATTGCGGGAGGCAGAGGAGACGGTGGAGGGACAACAGGAGAGCGCGGACTGCACAGCGGTTTCAAGACATTCACGCGGAAATAGAACAAGAGATCGTTTAATCGCTATTTCTAGATCTGGTCAAATTGAAACTTTGGTCTCAGTGGTAGTAGGTATTTTGCTGAAGAACGCTGCTGATACTCTCTCTCTCTCTCTCTCCTACGTCCTCTCCATTCGCGAGAAGCTCTCAAGAAAGTAGTGATGGAGGTGGTGTCGTTGTATAACTACCTGTCGCCGTCCGGAGCCAGTATCAAAGTGGGCGACAGATTGAACATCATCACAGAGTGAGTACTGACTCGGGTCTCAAGACCATGCCCTCTTCGATCGCGTCTTCAGTCACCCTCCGACTTTACCCTGTGGAGCTCCTGTAGCTCAGTGGTTAGAGCATTTGCCTTACAAACGTGAGACCTGTATTCGAATTCGGGCAGGTCAGGGCGAAACCTTGGGCAAGTTTTCTTACTCCACACACACGCGCCTAATAATAATCCCTACAAATTTTTTTTTAATTTTAATTGGTCATTTTAATCCATGACTGTTTGTGGGGGACGCTGCTGTGCGCGATTGGCTGCCGGTTTCGCCCACAAATATACAGGCAATTCACTTTACAGTACATTCTGTGAAGCGCTTTGAGACGTCTCGAAGACGTGAAAAGCGCTCTATCAAATGCAAGGGTTATTAAAATTATTATTCTCCCTGCCCACCACCCTGACACCCCCCCCCCCCCACCCCCAGCTCGGGTGCAAATCTCTCACGTCCTCCCTCCCTTCAAGGCGCTCGCTGTGTAAATGTAATATATTGTTATGGTGCTGCTGATGCTCTGTGTGAAGGCCGCAACACATTTGCAAGTTGTTGCTGTCGCCACTGTGTAAGTGTGAAATCCTTTTGCAATTGGCAGAGACGGAGATTGGTTGAAAGTCTCCACCGTGACGACCGGCCAGGAATTATACATCCCTTCTAACTACGTGGCCAAGGTGTATCACAGGTAAGACTCACCTGCGTCAGCAACGTTTAATTCTTCCAGACGTCTCAAAGCGTACTGACTGTAAAGTGAATTTACTGTACATTTGTGGGTATGCCCGTGGGTGTAAACGCAGCGTCCCACAAACCCGCGTGGATCGAGTGACGTTTGTGGATTTGTTCGAGGGAGTTATTTCCTCGCGAGAAGCACAGATCGGACAACGCCCCCGACACCCCCCACTTCTTCTTTATCGAGCGCAGACAGGGAAGCCTGGTGTGTTATCTCACCTGAAACACGGTTTCTCTGACTATACTGGCTCCTACACCCTACTGCTCCCACCACCCCACCCACCCCCCCCCAATGCTAGGTTTCCCACACTAACTCGCGTAGTGGAGCCGTGTCAAATAAAAGTAATTATTAACCAAACCCGTTGTTTGTGTCGAGCCAGGCGTGGGCGGACACTCTGACATGTGGGTGAGGTGTGTGTGACCTACATAGAGTAGTCGCAGTAGATGGGCAGTAGCTCAATGATAAGATCAGCCTCCGAGCGGTTTGCAGGACATTGCTGCGCGACTGCGAATCCGTTGCCGTGTTGATCCACCAGACATACCCAGTCACCTTACCCCTAACGTCCCTGCGAAGCGCTTTGAGGCGTCTCATTGTATCTGTGCGCAATTGGCCGCCGTGTTTTGCCCACAAACGCACAGTCAATTCACTTGACAGTCTATTCTGTGAAGCGCTTTGAGACGTCGATAAGATTATTATTATTATTATTTTTATTATGTGCGAGGCTGCAGACTGCAGACTCAATACGCAATACAACACTCCAAGAGGGAAAAACCTACTGCGAGGCGATTGTAAAAGCAAATCTAAGATGCCTCGCATTTGATAGAGCGCTTTTCACGTCGTCTCAAAGCGCTTCATGGAACATACTGTAAAATGAATGGACTGTCTATTTGTGGGCGAAATGCGGCAGTCCTACATATCACCAGTAAACTCTCCCTCACTCCCTCCCTCGTTCGCGCTCTCATTGGTGAGGACATGTGTAATCGCACTGCACAAAGTGAAGTCTTCAATGTGCGCAGCGTCAGCTCACGTGTTTGCGTGTGCGTAAGTCAGCACATGTATGTGCATATTCAAGAGCTCGTCCGTGTTGAAGATGCGTGCAACCTGACCGCTGCAGCACGCACCCCCCTCAATGACAAGCCTCAGTAACACTCTCTCCTCCTTCCTCTCTCCCCTCCGCGCCCTCTCTCTGCCCCCCCCTCCCCCCTCAGGTGGCTGTTCGAGGGTATCAGCAGAGAGAAAGCCGAGGAATTGTTGATGTCGCCCGTGAACTGGATGGGATCATTCATGATCAGAGAGAGCCAGACTAGAAGGGGTGAGTGAGACGAATTCCTCGGAGATTCAAGTGATGGTATATACACCGAGCTGGCGAGCAGGACTCCCTCCCTACCTCCTTCTCTTCTTCCCTCTCTACCCCACCTCCCTCCCCCCATCCCTCACCTCCCTCCCTCCCTCACCTCCCTCCCTCCCTCCCTTACCCAGTGGTGCAGTGATAGGATCTACCAGTGAGATGTGAACCGTCTCCCCCCCCGAGGAACCTAATCAGATAAGGTTGTGGTGACAGAGCTATTTAGAGCCAGTGACAGAGAGAGGAAGCATTCTCACAGTTTACAGGAAAGATGACTGAGATCAATTTATTCAAGTGATAGTACTTTCAGATCCTACATTAAACCCAGGTCCCATCTGCCTGTTCAGGTGGACGTTAACCCAACAATCCCGCGCAAATTACACAGTCACTGCACTTTACAGTGTAATCCACAAAGTCTTTTTCTTTTATCTTTCCACCACCCCACCCTCCCAAAAAATCCCAGTGCTTCATATAGTGCCAGGACATTAAACTTGCCAATACATTATTATTGAACGCCTGTGGCTCAGTGGTTAGAGCACTCGCCTTACAAGTGCGAGACCTGTGCTCGAATCCAGGCAGGTCAGGGCGAAACCTTGGGCAAGTTTCTTTACTCCACACACACGCCTAATAATAGTCTGTCCCCCAAAAACCCCACAATAATAAAATTGGTCATTTTCAATCCACGACTGTTTGTGGGGACGCTGCTGTGCGCAATTGGCTGCCGAGTTTTGCCCGCAAACATACAGTCAATTCACTTTACAGTATGTCCTGTGAAGCGCTTTCAGACATCGACAAGATGTGAAACGCGCTCAATCAAACGCAAGGATTATTATTATTGTTTGGAGACGTCTCGAGGACGCAAATGATGCGCCGCATCAAACTTAAGGATTACTGTTACATTATCGAAGGATACTATTAGTGGCTCGCTCGTTGGCAGTTTGCATTGGCAAGTGTGCGATCGCGCTGCCGCGCTTCCCTGCAAAACACACGGTCACTTCATTTCGCAGCTGCCAGCGGGCGAGCCTGAGCGAGTTCCTCTTTGGATGTTTGATGGAGCCCCTTTTGTAGCCTGTTGCTAACTATGGATGTCAAACGCAAGGAGCATTATCATTCTTATATTAAACTTTGAAAAAGCAGAAGAGGGCGAAACCGAGATAGCCGAGCTGCCACAGCCCGAGAGGGAAGTGACTGCACCTGTCAGACCACACGGAGTCAGGCAGATGTTGCACTGAGCGAACCGACAATCTCTTTTCGTGTCCCACATCAACCCTCCGCGCCCCCCCCCCCCCCGCCCCCCCCGCTCCCCCTGGTTTTAACCCGCAACGATCCTTGCATTTGATACGGTGCATTTCATGTCCTCGAGCCGTCTCGAAGCCCTTCACGTGGAACCCTTGCATTCGACGCAGCGCTTTTCGCGTCTGATCGACGTCTCAAAAGCGTTTCACGGAAAGTATACCGTAAAGTGTAGCATTCGTGGCAACGGCCAATTGCGCGCAACAGTGTCCCCCCACAGACAGTCCGGCGTCCCCCACAAACGGTCGTGGATTGGAATGACCAATTTGAAACAGCAACAACAACAGCAGCAGCAGCAACATGACGCTTGTTAGAGCGCCTTCCACGTCAGGAGGACGTCCCAAGGCGCTGAAAGACGTCCCCCCTGGTGTCAAAAACAAAAGCCGCTGGGGAAGCTCAGCGGGTCAAACAGCCTCCGCGGAGAAAGTAAAGAGAGTCAACGTTTCGGGGCGTTTGCTGCTGCTCGGCCTGTTTCTAACAGCCTCAAACGCAAGGATTATCGTTGTTATTATTATATTCAATTAAAAAACCAGAAGAGGGAACGCGAGATCACTGAGCTGCCGCTCCTCGAGCGGGAAGTCCTGGCACCCGGCAGAGCCGGCAGAGCCTCTCAGTGAGCCGCGTAGCGAGCCCTTAACCTCTCGTTGGCCGTTGGCGGGGGCCAGAGCGGGTGGTGAAGGGTGGGCTCAGCCACGAGTTGAGCGAGTTCAGTCGCTCACCCCTTCCCTACCCCCCCCACCCGCCCCCCCCCGACGTACGATCCACTCCCAACCTCCTCGATTTCAACTCCCAGCTCAAATCCCTCACTGGCCAGCGCCTTGGGACGTCCTCCCGACATGAAGGGCACTCTATAAATGTAATTGTGTTGTTGTTTGGTTACGCTGAACCTCACATAAGCCGTATCAGTTGAGGCCACACATTTACTGTGTCTTACGCAAAGTATGAGTTATTGTTGAACGTGCGTAGAATATAACACCCTTTGAACGGGACGTGGGCAGAACTATGACTTAGGCCAATGTTCGTTTGATACGGATCAGACTTATGGGGAGTTTCACTGTATAACAGTAATCTGTTGTTGTTGTGTGATAGGGCAGTGTTTGCTCTCACTGTCACCTCCCCCAAACGGTGCCAGTAAATCGCCCTCTCCTTGTCTCGCAGGCTGCTACTCTCTGTCCATCAGAAGATCCAACGGCCCGAACTGGGACTCCCTCAAACACTATCGCGTCACCCGACTGCCCAACGGCTGGTTCTACATCTCACCGCGACTCACCTTCGCCTCGCTGCAGGAAATGGTCGATCACTACTCCGGTACGTGTCTGAATCACCGTCACCAGCCGCCATCTCTGCCCAGCGCTGCCGTCCAACCTCCACACGATCGGCCCCCCCCACCCACTGTGCAAGAGAAAGAAACGTCTAGGAACAGAGAAGCAGCAGGAGGCCATTTAGCCCCTCGAACCCGCCATGTTCTGCCATTTTATTAAATCATGACTGATTTGGAGCTCCTGTGGCTCAGTGGTTAGAGCACTCGCCTTACAAGCGTGAGACGTGTGTTCAAATCCAGGCAGGTCAGGGCGAAACCTTGGGCAAGATTCCTTACTCTACACACACACACACCTAATAATAATCCGTCAAAAAAAAACCCCACAATAATAAAAATTGGTCATTTCAATCCACAACTGTTTGTGGGGGACGCTGCTGTGCGCAATCGGCTGCCGCGTTTCGCCCACAAAATACAGTCAATTCACTTTACAGTATATTCTGTGAAGCGCTTTGAGACGTCGATAAGATGTGAAAAGCGTTATATTAAATGCAAGAATTATTATTCTTATATTATTATTTATACCGCAACTCCATTTGAGGAAGGAGGCAAAAGCCTTTGTCTCCAGCCATGGGATGGAGATGCCAACTACTGTGCGTCACACGCCCGGCTCAGTGGTATCGCACTCGCCTCCGAGTCAGAAGGTTGTGGGTTCAAAGCCATGTCAGCGCAGTTGGAAAAGAAAAGGAAAAGAGTTTCTCTCTCCTGGTGTCCTGGCCAATAGGTCCCAAATTAAAATTGGCGACTCACTCCGTGGTAGCTTGTGACACATTTTGCTCACAAAACACACTGGACATTAGGAAAAGTTTTTTTTGGAGACGTCTCGATGATGCGGTGATGCCTTATGCGATTTTATGATTTGCCTACGTCAAATACAAGGAAATATTATTAGTAGTATTATTATTTACCCAGTAAAGCTTCAGCAGAAATACGAGATTAGGTTCAGATGGCAGAGTGCAAGTTGTGTGCGAGGGTTATTAGAATTCTGCTCGCGATGGTGTTGTTTCTGCCTGTCTCTCTCTTACACCCCTCTCCTTGTCTCCCGTCAACCGCAGAGTGCGACGAGGGCTTGTGCTGCCTCTTAAAGGAGCCGTGTCGCATTCAGGGGTCCGTAGCCCCCCGCCAGCTGCACCCCGCCCCCATCATCGTTCAGAAGCCGCCGCTGAACTGGGGCAACATGGACACGTAAGTGCGGAGGCGTACGGCACAGTGGTTAGAGCGCTCACCTCTCGCAAGCGAGAGGACCCAGGTTCGGTTCCCGGCTGGGGCAAGACCCGCACGCGATTAGCTGCCGCGTTTCACCCACAAAAATAAGGTCACCTCCTTGTAGAATATTCTCTGTGAAGCGCTTTGAGACGTCTCAACGATGTGATATGGCACTATACCAAACTCAAGGATTATTATTGTTAAAAGAGCCAGCTCAGACACTCAATGTTTTCTTCTGTCCTGTAAATTTCCATAGTTCCGACACTCACCTCCCTCTTTCTCACTCTATCTTCCAGTTCAGTCTTGATGGCGGATGATAAGGAGCAGGGAGAGGAAAGCCCGGTCAGCGTGGGGCTGAGGGAGGCCATTAACTCTTACCTCTTCATGACTGAAGACCTGGAGCTGACCGATATGAGTGACAAAAAGTCTCGCTTGAAACTCTTACAGTCAAGACTGGAGGACAGTCAAAGGCAAGGGAGCCAGAGCCAGGAGAGATTTGCTAACTTCGGTTTCAACTGAGCACCATCCATTCATCCATCCGTGGGGCTCGCTGGCTCCCCTCTGAGGGAAAGGTGTGGGGGAGGGGGGGGGGAGGATGGGGGCAGGAGGTGGTGCCTTTGCCCGGACTTCACGTTAATGTTAATTATTTTAATCCTATTTTTAACTTATTCTTTAGTGGTCACGTGGGTGCAGTTGAACTATACCCTTTCTCTTCCAACATTCACTCACATACACACGGTCAATTCACTTTACAGTATATTCCGTGAAGCGCTTTGAGACGTCTAGAAGACGTTAAATGCAAGGATTATTATTATTATTATTATCAGACCCTGGCAGCACAAAATGGCCCGCAGTTCGGCCCATTACCGGCTCTTTGAAAGAGCAATCCAACTAGTGCCACTCACCCCCCACCCCAGCTCTTATTCTGCAGCCCTGCAAATTATTCCTTTGCAAGTTCATCCGATAGCCCTTCTGAGACCTAGACATCGTCATTTGTTTAGTACATCCTGCTCTTGGCCTCGCCATCGCGAAGCGCTTCAAAACTTTGTTGTAGGTGAAGGCCGCTGTATAAAATGCAAGTTGTTGACGCTGTTGCGAAAAAAGAAAAAAAAAACCAATATGGATCCTGGCTAATCCGAGGTTCCAGCTCCTAACCGGCTCCCCCTCGATAAATAGCCGAGTGTCTCTCAGCACACGTTACTGTTCTTAATGAGCCAACTCTCTGTGACCCTGGGCTGGATCCAGGTCACAGGAAGATGTAGGCTGTGAATTAACTCACTGAATGGAAAATTCCACTGTAACAATATTCCATGCGCTGATTTAGAAACTGCAACCTAGTGAGTCTGTCTGTAAGGGTCATCTTTCACTCACAAAATACAGTCAGTTCATTTTGCAGTGTGTATCCTGTGATGCACTTTGAGACGTCTCAAAGATGTGGAAAGCCCTATATCAAATGCAAGGATTATTATTACATAACTCCCCACAGACAATTGTTCTTTGTCAGGGGGTTTATCAAGGGGTCTCTCTCTCTCTCTCGTTTCCCGACCGTTTAATAAATGAGGATCAAAAAAGGATCCTTTGCCCCTCCAGCCTGGTTTGGGTTGGGAAAGTGGACCCCAGCCATCACAGTCAGAGATATACTCAGCTCAGCCTCACGGCACCAGATTGGAAATTGGCCCATTGGAATCCAACCCAATGGACTTCAACAGGAAGAGGTTTGTTCCATTGGAACCCACCACGGCGGGGGCAGTGAGGTGTTTCGGCTGCTGGTAAATCTCACCCAAGTCAGTTGGGACGTTAAATTTCACGTGACTTATGCAAACGTATGAGGTATGTCCAACTTGCCCAGCAGATAAACTAAATGTTGAACGGGACTTATATATGAGACGACGTGTACAGATCAGACGAGCTTTACTGCACACTTAACGGGAAAGTGAAGCCAAAGGAAATTGTGGGTGCAATTTGAGTCCATTTTACAGTCAATTGTAGTATTTCACGCGTGAGAGATGCAGAATTGAGCCGTACGCTCTGTATAATTTATTTGACAAGTGAGTGGTGCCTGGCGCGCGCGAGTGTGTGTGTGTGTGTGTATATATATTAAAAAAAGTGTTGTTTTTGTCAGATTAGCTACTGTGAATAAAGCAAATGGTAAATAAATGTCTTCGCCTTATACGATGTGACTAAACACTTGGCCGGCGATGGTGGTGGGAGGAGGGAGGAAAATCTAGCAAGTGTGCCAAGCGCTTTGTGATGTCCTCCCAAGTGTGAAAACCACTAGGTAAATAAACATACAAAGAATGAGATGTTAAGCCCACACCCCCATCTGCCTGCTCGAGTGGATATGAAAGATCCTCCTTGACACTATTCACAAACAGGAGGGAGTTTCTCTCTCTCTCTCTCCCCCGGTTTCTGTCCTGGCCGATAATCCACCAAATAAAATTTGAGCGTTCACTCCACCGGCGGTTTGTGGAGGACACCGCTGTCCAGCAAATTTGCTGCCGCTTTTCTCTAACGTGCAGTTGCCGACGTCTCGAAGCGCTTTGAGACGCCTCAGCGACGTGATAATGACAACAACAACAATTTATCTAGCGCCCGCCACGCCGGGCGGCGTCCCGGGGCGCTTCACAATTAACGCATCCCGGCGTTAACGGATAACAATGGGTAAGGCGCCGGAGCAAACACAGGGGTTACAGGGTTGCGAGTTGTGGCTGTAGAGAGGGTGAGGGTGGGTGTTGGGGGGAAGAGAGGTCTTTTACAATTTGGCAGCTGTGTCGGGTGCAGAGATTGGATAAACGTCCCGTTTCCCCCCCCCACCTCCACCCACTCTAAATTAACAACCAGAGCCTTAGAAAGCAGTGTCAAATCGACCTACAGTGTAATCACACACAGGCTGACTTTGACGCCTCGCCCCCGCCCCCCCACCCCCGGCATTGAAGGCGCAGTCCGTCCTCGCAGCTCATTCTGAGAATGTCCCCAAGTGTTGACCAAAGCGCGGCTGTTTGCGGTCTTCACCTGAAGCTCTGCAGAAGAGCTGCATCGACGCTGCTGCAGTGAGCCAGCAACGTGCAGGACAGTGAGCTGTTAGATGGGCGACAGGGGCTTGTATTTTAGTCCCTGGTCTCACAACTCACCGTCCGTTATGGACAGTCAACATCCGACAACACGGAACCACAATCCAACCCGAAGACCTCCGTGCTTTCTGACACAAACATTCGCGGACACATCATAGTCACCAGCCAAACTCTGTGGAAACCTCTAGCTCGGTGGTTGGTTAGTTAGTTGCACTCGCCTCGCAAGCGAGAGACCTGGGTTCGATTCCGGGCAGGGGGAAAAGGTCGGCCAAGCAACTAACGGTAAGTAGTGACCCGGTTCTCGGTCGATTGGCGGATCAATTTTCCACACTTGTGTTTGAGAAAAACACAAGCCACTCAATCCACGACTGTTTGTGGGACACCGCTGTGTGCAAGTAATTTGGCTGCCGCGTTTCACCCACAAAATATTCAGTCAATTCACTTTACAGTATACTCTGTGAAGCGCTTTGAGACACCTAGACGACGTGATGAGGTGCTACATCAACTGCAAGGATTATTATTATTATATATGATTACCTATATATTCAACCCAAACAACTCTGTGCTTCCTGACACCAAATATGTGGACAAATTAAACAACAACAAACAATGATACCTGTATAGAGCGTTTCATCTGAGGAGGATGATGTCCCAAAGGCACTGTGGCAATCAGTATTTCGGACTCGAGCTGGGGGCTGGATCGGGGAGGGAGGAAGGCAGAGTGGAAGGAGGGTAACTGAAGGCACGGTTGAAGAGATAGGTCTTCAAGGAGGCGAGGGAGTGCAGGATGGGGGTTCCAGAGGCTTGGGGGCAGAGCGGCTGAAGGCCAGCCTCCCAAAGGGTGCAGTGGGCAAGGTGGGAGACCACTGAGCGGAGGGAGCAGGCAAGTCGTTAAGAGGGTTAAGTAGATCGCAGAGGTACGGGGGGGGTGGGGGTGGGGGGGAAGTTAGGCATTTACTACACAGTAAATTCCGAGGGGCACTTTGAGACATACTCCCTCCATCCCACTACCTGTGAAAGGTCTTGTATCAAAAGGATATTAAAATTATTATGATTAATAATCTCACCACCAAGTCTCACTGATGAGGCAGCCAGGCCGCCCAACCATCAACAGTTAGCCCTGACAGTATAATCCTGCCTTCAAACCATTCAACCTTCAGCCCCAATCAACCACTCCCCTCTCCGCACCCCCACCCCACCCCACCCCTCCCTGCCAACCTTCATCTCAGATAAATGGAGTTATGGAAAAGGATGTGGAGAAAATATAAATACTTTCTAAATGAATCAATCTCGCTGACAGTCTCTCTGTGTTTGCTTGTGGATACATTTCTGAATTCTTTTTTTTCCGGGGTGGGGGAGGTAAAAAAAAACCCTGAAAGTTGTCGCCTCTGAACGCCCCACCACATCAGTTTCCAGCCGCCAGATTGTGGTCCGTGTTAAAGAGCGATAAAGATAAGGAGCTGGGGGGGGTGGGGGGGGTTATATCTCCCCCCCTCCCCACTCCTCTCTCTGATTGCCCTCCCCCATTGAGCTGGCTGATGTAAAACCTTTTGATACGTGTGTGAGTGAGTGTGTGTGTGTGTAGAGGGGGGTGGAAGTGAAGATCTGGAGGAATTCAAGTGAAAGCAAGATTCAAAACAACACACACACACACACACACACATAAAGGAGTTTGAAAGAAAAAGGAAAAAAAAACTCACATGTCAAAGTAGCATCTCTGTGTAAAGAGACTATGTATGTTCACTATGACGCAGAGATGAGGGACAGTCACTTCAACCGTGGCATAATATTCGGTAAAAACAAAACATGAAGTGCGTATACTCTCCCCCCACTCAAAAGCGTTTCACAATACTTGACTGTGGAGTCCTGTAACTCAGTGGTTAGAGCACTCGCCCTACAAGCGAGAGACTTCAGTTCGAATCCAGGGAGGGCGAAGCCTTGGGCAAGTTTCCTTACTCCACACGCCTGATAATAATCCCTCAAATAATAATAATAATTATAAATAATATTATTACAAATAATAATAAAAATAATAATTTGGTCACTTCAGTCCACGACTGTTTGTGGGGACACTGGCAATTGGCTGCCCCGTTTCGCCCACATATATAGTCAATTCACTTTACAGTATATTCTGTTTTTGATGGCTCTGGTTATTAATTTAGAGTGGGGTGGTGGGGGAGTAGGGGGAGGCAAGGGCAGAGCGGTCGGCCTTAGTGTGATCCAGCCAGATCTGCCAATGAACCGTTAAGTTTGGATTTGGTCCAGGCGCATTAGGCAGCTCGCACTTGCGTCTCGAGGGTTCGGTGATGGCTGATGAACCAGAAACAGCTGAGTGCTGTGATGGGGGGGGCAGGTCGGGCGGGGGGTTGGTATTCATAGAATTATACAACACAGAAGGAGGCCATTCCACCCATCGTGTCTGTGCTGGATCTTTGAAAAGAGCTGTCCAAATCAATCCCACTTCCCCATAGCCCTGCAAACCTGTCCTCCACAAATTTGGGGATTAAAAATAACAATCCTTGCATTTGATATAGCGCTTTTCACATCTTATCGACGTCTCAAAGCGCTTCACAGAATACACTATAAAGTGAATTGACTGTATATTTGTGGGCGAAAGGCGGCAGCCAATTGTGCACAGCAGCGTCCCCACAAACAGTCGTGGATTGAAAATGACCAATTTTATTATTGTGGTTTTGTTTTGGAGGGATTATTATTAGGCGCGTGCGGAGTAAGGAAACTTGCCCAAGGTTTTGCCTTGATCTGCCTGGATTCGAACGCAGGTTGTAAGGTGAGTGCTCTAACCACTGAGCTTCAGGATTGTGTAAAGCTGAGATTCAAATGGGCCAAAGGTACTTCATCCCCCACCCCCACCACCCCCCCCACCAAAGCTTCACTCAGGAGAGTGAGAGAGAGATCACCCAACACCAAAGCTCAGTTGGGTTGTGACATAATGGAAAATTGTGCAATTGTCAGCCTCCTGCTGAAGTGGAGACCAACTTTCAAACCCAGTAAACACAAATAGGGGTGAGTTTGGCAATTGTGAAACCACAGGTTTGGTCTATCTATTCTGGGTAGCGTGTCAGCAAAGACTAGTGACCGCTGAACACAGGAAGAGTGACAGAGACAGACAGACCTTTCAAAACATGAACAATACACTCAGTACACAATTCCTTCCTGTTTTGTTATGTGGCTTTTTGTGTTTGAAATTATAGCCCATCTTCCTCGGCAACCCCCACACCCAACTACCTCCTCACCCTGCCTCCTAAAATAACCAGCCAGCCCCCACCTCCCACCCCATCACGTTGCTAATTTGAACCAGTTTATCACTATCATCGGTCACTGGCCAACTGCTGCCCCCCACCCACTCGAACGCACAGTCTAGCCTCACACATCGCTGAGCGTTGGCGCAAACTGGCTGCAAAATGCACCTGCAAAAACACACAGTCACTATACGGTCCCAGCGAAACGCGGTCAAACACCCAGAGAAGTCCCCACGAGGCGAAGGGCGTGTTCAAACTGCAGCCGTTATTATTGCGCCGTCAACAACAATATTACACTCATAATGCGCCTTTCACGTCAGGATTGCTTGAGCCCTGAGCTCAGGACGGGAGTGGAGGGGGGGGCGGATAGGAATTGCCAATGGGTCCACCGAAGAGGAGACTCTTGAGGCGACACTCGATAGGAGGGGATGGGCGAGGCAGAGGGACTGTGGGGTGGAGTTCCAGAGGTTGGGGACAGAGTGGCTGAAGGCTCGCCCGCCAATGGTGGGGAGGGTGGGCGTCAGCGGCCTGATCAGATGGGAAGAGCTCGGGGAAAGCCTTGGGTGGGATGATTTAGAAGTGTAACAGAAACTGCATTTGTGTAGTTCTTTCTCAAGTATTGTCTGCAGGCTGTGAGGTCAAAAGGGGCGGAAGAAACAATGACCTCAAAGCACCCAACCCAATGTCAGTGTGTCACACCAGCACCTGTGAGTAACCCCCCCCCACCCCCATTACATGACCAAGTGGAAACTCACACGTTTCATGATCCACAGATCAACAACTGTCCGCTGGCCGACAACTGCAAACAGCAGAGCTATTCTTAAACACAAAAGAAACATACATCCCTGAACAAAACAGATAATACATTACACTTCCCCAGCCTTTCAGACACTCTCACCCCCACACTATCATCCGGGGCAAGGATGGTTATTATCCAGGACCTTGGGACGACCTCCCGACGTGAAAGGCGCTCGGAAATGCAATTTTGTTGCTGTTGTATTATTATTCCAGTCCTGCGGCTCAGTGGTTAGAGCACTCGCCTTCCAAGCGTGAGACCCGGGTTCAATTCCAGGTCAGGGCGAAACCTTGGGCGAGTTTCCTTACCCCACACGCCTAACAATAATCCCCCCCCCCCCCAAAAAAAGAATAAATCGGTCATTTCAATCCATGACTGTTTGTGGGGACGCCGCTGAGCGCAATTGGCTGCCGCGTTTCGCCCACAAAAATAGTCAATTCACCGTACAATACATCGTGTGAAACACTTTGAGTCGTCTAGAATATGTGAAAAGCACTACATCTAAAGCAAGAATTCTTATTGTTTGATATCGAGCCTTATCACGTCTTGGAGACGTCTCAAAGCGCTCTACTCAACGTACTGCAAAGTGAATGTGCCTGTACAAGTTGTGGGAGAAGCGCGGCAGCCAATGGCGCAAAGCGGCGTCCCACAAACAGCTGCGGATTGAGTGACCGAATTGCTGTCGTTATTGTTGTGCCTTTCACGTCGCTGAGGCTTCTCGAAGTATTTCACAGGATATGCCGTGAAGTGGCCGGGACTATTTTGGCGAAAAGCCAATTTGGACGCCCCGCAAACAGCCGCAGAGCGAGTGAGGATTAATTGAACGAGGACAGGCACGGTGTAGCCCAGGCTGCCCGGTCCACTGACGGTCAGTTTTAACGTCGGGTTTGCGTACGTGGGAGTCAAGTCTAGACACGGTTGATCTCATTCTCTGCTGAGTACGGTAGTTTCACATGTGATGGGTCCGTGTAAATGTCACTCGGAAACAAAACAGTCCATCCTGTCTCACTATTACAGGCGAGTTTCCTGAGTCCCCACGCCTCCGTTTACCCGGTGGAACTCCTGGAGCTCAGCGGTTAGAGCCCTCGCCTTACTGAGACCTGGGTTCAAATCAAGGCAGATCAGGGCGAAACCTTGGGCAAGTTTCCTTACTCCACGCACACTCACACACGCGCGTCCTTAATAATCTGCCCCCCCCCCAAAAAAAAACACAATAATAAAAATTGGTCGTGTCAAATCCACGCTGTTTGTGGGGACGCTACTTAGCCAAACCCAAAACCAGCAGCCAGCAATGTAAAAGTCGCAAATACTGTACATCAAATCGGGAAGTTAGAAGAAATTTCTGGACGCAGAGCGAGGAGGGAATGTGGAACCTGCTACCACAATGAGTATGTTGAGGCAAACAGAGGGGATGTATTCGCGGGGGAAGCCAGAGAGGTACACGAGGACGAAAAGAAGGTTATCCCTGTCGACCGGGTTGAGGAGGGGTGGGGGGGTTGCGAGTGGGGGTACTCACGTGGAGCATAAACTCTGGCATAGATCAGTCTGGCTGAACTTGTGTGTGTTGTATATTCTAATACGTAATTGGGGCATCTGTCATTCAGAGGGAGAGAGAGAGGGGGGGATGATCGCTGGCTGCATCAAATCACCCGCTGGCGTGAGGCCCGCTGGACCACACCCCCCACCCCCCTCCCCAGGTTTACTCCATGGTTAGTGATGACTGTGTGCAAATTGTGCTGCCGCGTTTCGCCCACAAAACACAAGTCAGTCAATCCACTTTACAGTAGATCCTGTGAAGCACTTTGAGACGTCACAACGAAGCGATACCAGTTATATCAAATGGAAGAATTATTATTATTGATATTAAAATAACCTAACGGGGGGGGGGGGGGGTGGATGAAAAGGAAGGCGACCAAATAAATATCTTGCATAAAGAACAATAACATTTTCCTTTATTATTCCAAACACTAAGAAATCGATCAGGAGTCAGCAACTGCGGACAAATAATTGCTACCACGTGTAGATAATCCGCTCTTCTCTCTCTCTATATATATATATACACACACACACACACAAACACACGCACGCGTACACACACACACATACAAACAGGGGCGCGTGCGTGTTTGTCAAACGCACGCTTCTATTTTAGTGCATAATCAATGTAAACGTTAAACCGTTCTGTACACACGACACTCTTCTCTCTACATTCACACTCACTCACTCTCTCTCTCTCTCTCTCTCTCTATCTCATCTCGCCCATCAATGGCGGGCAACCCTTTTGGTTCGGGCAACAGAAACGACGAGAGTAACAAAACAACACCAGCACACAGATGTGCGCCAAGGTCCAGGAAACATTCAACTCGGCAACATTTTATCCTGTTGGCCAACCAAATAGGTGATTAGCCCCCCACTGTCGTATATCTGCCTATATATATTTAGACTTTTCTTTCCAGAAAACAGAGACACATTTCCCCCTCCCCTACTTCTCATTATCTTTGTACCAGCCTCCACCCTTCCCACTCCTCCACTTTCTGGGAGTGGGGGAATCTTTGACGCGTGCATAGTCCGGGTTAAACGGATTCTCTTACATTTCGTACGCGCTCACCGCTTTCTCCCCCCCTCTCTCTCTCTCTCCCACCTGCCCGCCCACACACACACACACACACACTGGAAGTCATAGGTTTCGATACCGAGCGGAGGAGGGAGGGAGGGAGGAGGGAGGGAGGGAGGGAGGGAGGGAGGGAGGGAGGGAGGGAGGGAGGGAGGGAGGGAGGGAGGGAGGGAGGAGGGAGGGAGGGAGGGAGGGAGGGAGGGAGGGAGGGAGGAGGGAGGGAGGGAGGGAGGGAGGAGGGAGGGAGGGAGGAGGGAGGGAGGGAGGGAGTTTTCAGATGTGGATGAAGTGAGAGAAAGAACAGTTCCCTGATCACTCACAAGGATCGCCATGTGAAAAAGTGGAGTAAGTTATGAACACCGTCCACGCCAGCCCACAGTCCACTCACGCCAAGTGTGGCCATTATTACACCCCTTCATCTTGCCAGGCGGGGGGGGGGGGGGGAGGGGATCGGGGCGGAGAAACACAACCCCCAAAGTTCTCTACAGTCTACGAGAGAAGCTCGGCTGGGCTGGGCTGGGCTCACACGAAGCAGGACGCTATCTGCTGCACTCTGCCCAGGTCTGTGAGCAGCTGCTTCATCCGATGCTTGAGTTGAGGCAAACGAGCCAACGGGTCCGGAGGCTCCAGCTCCCCAGAGTAATCGAGCCAACTCTCCAACACTAACAACACACACAGAACAGTCAGTCAGTCTCACACACACACACACAGTTAGTCACACACACACAGAGACAGTGAGTCAGTCACTCGCACACTCATTCACACAGAGAACCCTCACACACACACACACATACACAGAGAACAGTCACTCCGCCCCCCCCCCCCCACACCCTCCACTCGGAACTCACTCTTGTTAGCCACCGTCCTATTTCTCTGCCCTCCCTCATCTGAACCCTGCCCAGACCACCCCCCCCCACCCCACACCCACCCCACCCCACCCCACCCCAGGCTCGGGGTCTGACCCCTGACTCTTCAGCGTCCTCCCGACAATTTTGTTGTTGTTGTTTGGAGGAAAACAACAGGGGAGACGGCCCTGAACGGAGCGCCCTGAGACGCTCCTCTGCGTGGAGGGGCTGTGTAAGTCCAAGTTGTTGTTGTTGGCGAATGGCCTCTTCCTCAGCTGTTATAATGTCACTGTCCTACCAACAAGCAGGATTCCAACAAGCTACAGTGTATGTTATTTGTGCATGTGTATGCGTATAAATGTGTGTGTATATATATTATGTGTGTGGGTGCATCCGTGGGTGAGTGCATTATACATGTGTAGGTGCGTGTACACATGATACACATTTGTGTATGTGTGTGTGAGTGCACGTGCGTTTTTGAGTGTAGACACAAGTGTGAGACTGTATGCTGGGAGAGTGCGAGGGTCAGTGAACGTGTATTATATATTTTACAGGAGGTGGGGGCTGCTGTGAACATCATCACAACCTTCTCCAAAACTCACTGACCCCCCTCCCCCCGTCTCACACACACACACACACACACACACACACACACAGCAAAAGCCCCCTTTCACCCGACAGGACGAGGAGGGTGAACCTACCGTCTAACTCTCGCTCGATGAAGTTCCATGCGCTGGGAGACCTCGTCCTGCATGGATCCGATGTGTGTGAGGAGGTTGACCTGCCATTGGAGCTGGGGGTCGTTGGGGCTCCCCTCCCCCTCCTCCTTCTGCCGGCAGCTCTCCCTTTCCCTCTTCCCGGGGCAGGTCCGGAGCCGAGTCAGTGCTACAACTGCGGGCCTGACGGGGAGAGGACAACGGGTTACAGTCTCCGAAACACAGCGTCTTGAGCGAGCGTACGCGATTGTGCGAGTGTGTGTGTGGGAGAGTGCATTTGCGAGAGTACGTGTGCGAGGGAGAGTGCACGTACGAGAGTGCGTGTGCGAGAGGGAGAGCGCGTGTGCGAGGGTGCGTATGCGACAGTGTTGTGTATAAACACGTGGAACGGACTCCCTAGGGAGAAGTTTGAAGCAGGAAGTTTGGATTCCTTCAAAAACAGGTTAGTTTTCTTTTGAGGTAATAACATTATGGGATATAGTTCATGAGGTAGCTCAGGCCATATGTGTTTGCGACGGCCAGGAGGGTGGAAGGTGGACCAGATGGACCTCGCCCTTTTTCATAACTAACATTTCTTATGTTCCTATGTGTAGTTTACGGGTGAGCCAGCCTGGCCTCATCAGTAACGTATCCGACCTTCTGCCAGAATTGTTTCTGAGGGGAGGTCAGCGGGTAAATGACACAACTGGAAACCCATCACGTTTGCTTAAGAGGAGTCCTGTAGCTCAGTGGTTAGAGCACTCGCCTGACAAACGTGAGACTCGCGTTCGAATCCAGGCAGGTCTGAGAGTCTAAAAGACGTAAAAAGCGCCATATCAAATGCAAGGATTATTATTATTATCAATAAGTGTCTGAAACCAGACGGGAGAATTGCACGCATCCTTCCTACACATGGAAATCCCAGAGACAGACTCTCGGAATGGAATGCTCTATATCTCTCTCCCTGGAGGGACACATCCTATTTACCTAATTCCAGAGAGCATTAGGCTGAGGTTGGCAATAGCCAAGGCTTGGTGGAGGGGTTCAAATGTTGCAGCCCAGGTGTACAAGGTCATAGAGAAAGCAAAATGGAGACCTTTGGCTTTACGCACAAGAGGAACAGAGTACCAAAGTAGGAAAGTCATGCTATGTTTACTTTGGTTAGAGCTCGGGAGGACTGAGTGGAACTAACCCAAACCCAAAAGGGGAAGGTTTGAGGAACTTCTTCCCGTAGAGGTTGGTGGGATGTGGAACTCGCTGCTGGTTGAAGCAGAAAGCCAATGAAGCGGAAACTCTTGCATCCTTTATTTGGGGGTCAGGCCGGGAGGTCTGACACTTGCGGGAAACCAACCTCTTGCCATGCTTGAGGGCAACCAAAGCGAGCTGAGGCTTCCGTGCCTAATAACAATAATCCTTGGATTTTGATACAGCGCTTTTCACGCCTTCTAGGACGTCTCAAAGCGCTTCACAGAATAGACGGTAAAGTGAATGGACTGGGTACTTGTGGGCGAAATACAAGGGCATAACCACTGACACATGGAAACTCTAAAGTTCCAATTTAGTTTCTAGACAAACTACATTTACGCAGCGACTTTCAGGTCGGGAGGACGCACCGAGTCGCTGGACAGTCAAGGATTTCCAAAATCTGCGGACTGGGGTGATAATCCTTGCATTTGAGGAGCCTTACAGCGCCTGATCGCGTCGTTGAGACGTCTCGAAGTGCTTTAAGGAATAGACTGTCAAATGAATTGGCAAAACGCAGCAGCCAATTGCGCACGGCAGTGTCCCGCAAACAGTCGTGGATTGAGCGACCGAACTAGTAGTTTTTCCTGAGGGATTATCACGGCGATTTGCCAATCCACTTACACTCCAGATTTACTGCTGGGTAAACAAGTGGCGTGTGGAGTGAGGAAACTTGAATCAAACCCAGGTTGCGAGGCCAGGGAGCTAACCACTAGGCTGCACAACTCTTGAGAGTTAAGGAGGTGAGGGAGGAGGGAGGGAGGAGGGAGGGAGGGGGGAGGGAGGGAGGGAGGGAGGGAGGGAGGGAGGGAGGGAGGGAGGGAGGGAGGGAGGGGAGGGAGGGAGGGAGGGAGGGAGGGAGGGAGGGAGGGAGGGAGGGAGGGAGGGAGGGAGGGAGGGAGGGAGGGAGGGAGGGAGGGAGGGAGGGAGGGAGGGAGAATAGGACGGATGGATGTATAGCAGGGAGGTGACCGACCTTGCAGCGAGCCGCGGGCTCGTGGTAGCAGCTCTGCTCTATCCGGCCCGAGTCCTCGTCGATGTGGCGGCCAAACCTCTCGGCCAGGGCCTCGTCCCCGTTCTCCCGCAGCCGCCCGATCCTCTCGTCCAGCGCGGAGTTCCTGGTCTCCACCACCAGCCTCTGCTCCGCCGCTGGGTAGTAGGCCCGGGGTTTCTGGTAGCAGTGCTCGCTGGTGATGTAGGACTCCTCGCTGGAGGGGGGGGGGCGCCCTCCCCGCCCGCTCCCCCGTGCCGTTAGTGCCTCTCTCCGCCGGGTTCACGAGGCTGGGCGGGCACGAGGCCACGTTACCGCCCGCCGCCGTTGTTGTTGTGGTGGTGGCCGCTGTCCTCGCCCGGTCTCTCCCGCAGCTTCTCCATGGCGACGGCCGACACGCGCCAGGGCTTACACCACAGCCGCAGGTCCGGCTGGTCCTTGTTCCTGTTCGGCCACAAACACGGGAAGGGGGAGGGAGCCGGTACGTTGTCTATTATTTTTTTTATTGTTGCGTTCACGTTTGAATTCAAATGGCAAAATGTTACCCATCGTCCCGTGAAAACACTTTTGAGACGTGACACTTTGAAACACAATCACGAGAGAATCACGAACCATGTCAAACGCAAGGGTTAGTATTTGATTTTATTATTATTACGTCCAGGCTCGACTCCCTGCTCAGCCGGACTTCCCAACACTTCACGCACATCGCAAAATGATTCGTTTCTCTACAGCTCGTTGTCCTCTCCCCGCACTAGACTCTGCGAGCCTATCACCCCACCCTCATCCGGCTTCACTGACTCCATTTTCCCCCAGAGGATTGAGTTCACCTTGAAGTACCCGCCAGCCTTTGCTCCTTCCTACCTCCACGACCTCCTAAAAAGGTTCGCCGACCTGCCCTCTCCCTCCATTGGCCTGCTCCGCCCGCTGGAACTCCATCCCGGAGCCCCTCCACCTCACGCCCTCCAATGCCTCCCTCAAGGCCGCAACTCAAGACCTTCGTGTTAACGACAATAACGATCCTTGCATTTGATATCGCACTTTTATCACTTCTTCTAGACGCCTGAAAGAGCTTCGCGGAATGTATCGTGAAGTGAACTGACTACGTGTGGACGATACACGGCAGCCAGTTGCGCACAGCAGCGTCCAGGGGAGAGATGAGAGGAGAGGAGAGGAATTGGGGGGGGGGGGGGGGGGGGGGTGGGGGGGGGGGGGAGAAGAGAGAGGAGCGGGAGGGGAGAGCGGCAAATCATCGGCACTGGGTGCAATGTGAGCGAAACCTCAAAACATTTTCAAAAAACTCCTAAAACAAAAAAATGCTATTTTTTTTTATTTTAAAAGCTGGAGATTTGAAGGCTTAATTCTGCTCTGACTCCGCAGCCCCCCTCCCCCTCCCTCTCCCTCTCCCCTCCCTCCCTCCCCGTGCCCCCCCCACCCCGTCACTCACTGTAGGATGTACATCTTGAGTTGCAGCCCGTGAAGCAGCTCGATGACTCTGTGAATGTCCCCGAGTAAACTGGTGCGTGGAGACGATCTTCCCGCTGTTCTGCTGAGAGTAATTCTCCTTCACAAAGCTCAGGCCGTGCATCTGTCCACTGTTCAGCCATTCCTTGTCATAACAATACCTGGAGCTCAGGCGCTGGCCTGCCACACAGAGCGAGGGGGGAGGGAGGGAAAGAGAGAGAGAAAGAGTGAGAGAGAGGGAAAGAGAAAAAACATGGGAGGGAGAGGAGAGAGAGAGAGAGAGAGGAGGGAGAGGTATTGGACGGGATTACTTCTACAGTTCAGGGCCTGGTGTCTGCATTAAATGGGGACGTGAAAAGTCCCTCTGATGAATTCGTTAAAATAATTAACTGGGTGAGAGCAACAATAACTTGCAATGTGTACAGCATGCCTCACACAGACTGACTGACTCTGACCGATCACATTTCTACATCTTGCCCTGCAAGTAAAACCATGAACCCTGCTAAAATGCATGTTTATATGCACACCCACCTACCCCCAGACACGTATACACACACACACACACACACCACACACAAAAGAACATAAGAATTAGGAGCAGGAGTAGGCCATTCAGCCCCTCGAGCCTGCCCTGCCATTCAATAAGATCAGGTCTGATCTTTTAATCTAACTCCACCTGCCCCGCCTTATCCCCATATCCCTTAATCCCTATTTTATCCATAAAATACACACCCACCACAGGCATACACACACAAAACACCCCAAAGGCATGTATACACACACACACATACCATGCAAACCTATTGGGGGTGTGGGGGGTTGGGGGCAGGTTGGCGTGGTCCTTACCTGGGGGGGTCCCGGCAGATGTAGCAGGTGTATATGTCAGGGACGCTGTCCTCCAGTAACCCCATACACACCCCGTGCTGCCAACACAGACACTCCTCACACTGCGGGAACACAAGGCAAACACAGGCCTTCAACACAACAGCATTGCCACCAGCTCGGGCTCACACCACCGGCCAACCCCCCCCACCCCGGGCACAACAAGTACCTCGTGCTGATAAGAGCGTCCGTCCTATCAGGCAGGACAGCAACTCAGGCCAGCGCAACCAGTGGCGGGTGAGATTGGAGACAAGCGATTGGGGGAGGGTGGTGGATGGGGTGGGGGGGAAGGGAGAGTAACCAGCGATTGGAAGAGGGAGCCTTGGAGGTAAGATCAGGGGACATCTCTGCTCTACTCACAGGGAAACACTCAGGGAATATTACCAACAATAGTCCTTGCATTTGATGCAGCGCCTTTTGTGTGTGTGTGGGAGTGGGGGTGGGTGGGGGGGGGGGGGGCACGGCATTTAAAAACCAGAAGGGTCAACATTTGGAAATTAAAGTAGTAAGTGGTTAGAGAACAATACTCCGCCATCAGAACAAGTGGAGCTCCTGTAGCTCAGTGGTTAGAGCATTCGCCTTACAAGTGTAAGAACCTGTGTTCGAATCCAGGCAGATCAAGACAAAACCTCGGGCAAGTTTCCTTTTCTCCACACGCATGCCTAATCATAATCCGTCCAAAAAAAACCCTGTAATAAATTGGTCATTTCAATCCGCGACTTGTTTGTGGGGGACGCCTGCTGTGCGCAATTGGCTGCCGCGTTTCGCCCACAAAATATCCAGTCAATCCACTTTACAGTCCATTCTGTGAAGCGCTTTGAGATAAAGTCTAGAAGACGTGAAAAGTACCATCTAAACTGCCAGGATTATTATTATTTTTATTCTGGGCAGAAGCTGGCATGAGACAGACCCCA
>CM068759.1:11744223-11783731 GCA_035084275.1 Hydrolagus colliei
TGGGGGCGGGGGGGGGGAAGAGAAAGTGTTTATAAACGGCGGAATCTGAATTACGAACGCACCCTCCTCCCTCCCCAGGGAAAGGTTGAAATCTGCCCCTAAAGCCTTGGCCAAACAAACACAGGAAACCTTTGAATCTTCCTATTTCAACACAGGAGTCATGGGCTGTACCGAAGCCTCTCGATGAGGCCTTAACAACAACAACTTGCATTTACACCCCGCCGTTGGGAGCGCTTAACAATGGCGGAGCCCGATGCCGAGCCAGGGGGAGGGGGAGGCGGGGAAGGTGACCTTAGCCAGGCACGGTCAAAGGGGTGGGGAGGGTCTTAACCCAACCCAGCTCAAACCTCACTTACGTCGCTTACGTGTAAATGGGGCAATGATTACCTGGTATGTGGGGGTCAGCGAGATTGTCGGGATTCGCCATTGGTCAACCTGCAATTTCAGGGCATTGACTTCATCGATGTCGCCCGGCACTCTGGAAACACAGACACAAACAATTGGGAGGAGGAGTTTTACACACAGGGAAGGGGCTCTAATGCCTTACGTACACCGCAACGCCGCCACATAATAATAATCCTTGCGTTTGATAGAGCGATTTTCGCTCTATCAAACGCTTTGAGACATCTTCTAGATGTCTCAAAGCACTTCACAGAATATACTGTAAAATGAATTGACTGTATATTTGTGGGCGAAATGCAGCAGCCAATTGCGCACAGCGGCGTCCCCGCGAACAGCCGTGGATTGAAATGACAAAGTTTTTATTATTGCGGGGGGTTCTCTTGGACGGATTATTATTAGGCGTGTGTGTGGATTAAAGAAATTTGCCCAAGGTTTTACCCTGATCTGCCTGGATTCGAACACAGGTCTCACGCTGGTAAGGCGAGTGCTCTAACCACTGAGCTACAGGAGCTCCACCCATATACCAGCTTTGCAAAAAGGCCAAACATCTCAGAGCGCTACGGATTCACACAAACAAATGTGTTCACTCATCGCGCGCTTTGTTACGTCGCGATCACAACAAGGGGATGTCGATGGGCGGGCAGGGAATCTGCCGATGTGGTTCTGTGGCCTCATCTCACTGCTATTGCCAGTGTCCCAAAGGCCATGGCCTCCCACCACACTATCTAATGTCTGCCTTTCCTGCCCACCCCTCACCCCCACCCCAGCCATCGCCTTCCATCCTACGCACTCCATCGCCTCTCCCCTAGTGATTACCTGAAGATGCCTTCAGTCTGTGCTCCGCCCAATGCTAAGACCTTGTTGGACAGTTGGGTCTGTACCCAGGGCAGCTTCCTCTCCGGGTACCTCTCCCGCTGTCTCTCCATGATCTCCTCCAGAGAGCTGCCAAACATGGACGGTGTCACAATGGCATTTTTAGCGTGGTGGATTTCCTCAATCGTTGGTTTTCTAAGGCCCTGTTGGTAGCGAGAGAGTGAGAGAGAGAGAGAGAGAGAGAGAGAGAGAGAGAGAGAGAGAGAGAGAGAGATTTCAAATCCTTGACTTTTCTCCACACGACAGAAGCAAAAACAACTTGTGTTTAGACGAAGCCAAGAGATCAGTGTTACGCTCCAGCCTACGCTTCACAATGACCTTCACAGCCAAGATATCAACCCGTCCGCCCACTCCGCTCAGCAGTCTCTGTTCCGGCCTGCTCCACGTCCCCCACCCGGCCTGCCCGAGCATCGGCAGTCAGCCCTTCTGTCTCTCTTTCCCCCACCCATTGGAACTCCTTCCCACATTCCCTTTGCCCTGTTCACTCCCTTGACTCCTTCAAGGCAGGTCTCGAGACCCTCTTCTTCAACCGCTCCACCTTCTGACCACTCTCCTCCCCTCCTGGCCACTCCCCCGGGTCTAAATCTCTGACTGTCCAGTGCCTTGGGACTTCCTCCTGACACCAAAGGCACCATCCAAATGTAAAATCGTATTGTATTTTGCATTGCAAGATCTCAATTGCGCGCTGAGACGAGCTCGACAACTTGTAGCTCAGTATTCGCGGGATGTAAGGCAAATCGCACTGCAGCAGCCTGCAGTAAATGGAGATAAGCACAAATACACACACACACACACACACAGAGGGGCACGCATGATCAAGCACACATGAACACACGCTTTACCTTCTTTCCTCCGGTCACTGTCACTTTCTGAAGCTTGCGATAACAATACTTTGCATACGTACTGATGGCGAGATCTGAAAACAAAAGCAATCACCAAAAACTAAATTAAAAACACACATACACACTCGCGCACACTCACTCACACAAAGAAAAGCCAAGCCAGTTACCCTCCCGACTCGAGATGAGGGGAGGTGGTGAGGGGGAGCAGGTGGGGGTGGGTGGGGGAGCGGTGGGTGGGGGGGTAGGGGGCAAGGGGAGGTGGGTGGGTGGATGCTGCCCTGGTTGAGAGCTAACAGCACAAAGAAAGGATCAGACCTGGTCCCTCCCCCCCCCCTCTCTCTCTCTCTCGTTCATCTCCATGACTCATTTGATTCATCAACAGACCCGTGAAAAGAGCCCCTTCCCATTTTGAACAGATTCGTAAGATAACTTCCCCTTTCTGCCCCGCATTTTGCCCCAGACTCGGACGCTCACCCTCTTCCTCGTCGCTGTTCTGTTTCCTCTTCTTTCTCGACTTGGAGAATTTCTTATTTTTCACTTCCAGCAATTCTTTGATGCGCCGAGTTACTGGAAGGAAAGAAAAAAAAAAAGGGAATTAAAAGTTCTCTTCACCAAACGGTAGCGTTTGATGCAAACACCCTGGCCTTCGTTGCAGCGTCACCCTGACATAGAGCGGAGGAAAAGGCCAATAGCCAGGTATCATGTATCAGCAAAACAATAATCATCCTTGCAATTGATATCATGTTGTTGCCTTATCGTGTTGTTGGGACGTCACAAAGTGCTTCACGGGAATAATGAAAATAATAATCCTTGAATTTGATAGAGCGCTTTTCACGTCTTCTAGACGTCTCAAAGCGCTTCACAGAACACACCGTAAGGTGAATCATTGACTGTATATTTGCGGGCGAAACGCTTCAGGCAATTGCGCACAGCAGTGTCTCACAAAACAGCCGTGGATTGAAATGACTAATTTATTATTGCTGTTTTTTTGAGGGGTTATTATCAGGCGTGTGGAGTGAGGAAACTTGCCCACGGTTTCACACTTTCCTGCCTGAAATCGAACCCAGGTCTCTCGCTTGTAAGGCGAGTGGTCTGACCACTGAGCTACAGGACATTGACGTAACACGTGAATGTCCCTTAAAGTGGATTCACTGTGTATTTTGAAGCGCGGCAGGGCATTGCGCACATCAGTGTCCCACAAAAAGCCGTTGATTACCAATTTATCATAATTTTTTATTAAAAAAAACAATTATTACCAACGGAAAGCTATCTACCACTTGACTAACAACTGGGTTCCCACTCGCTGCTTGGTGAACAGAGGGGTGTGGAGTAAGGAGACTTGCCTAAGCTTTTGCTCCTCACGGGAATCGAACCCAGGTCCTCTCCTCGGCGAGGAGAGTGCGCTAACAACAGGACGTCACGAGCCAACACCGCCGGTTTGGGTCAAACACCGAACTCACGTACCTTTTACATCGTTGCTGGGGTCTGTGTGCCGATAGATGTAGCCCTCCAAGTAAGACTGGAATTTGGGAGACGGGGAGAAGAAGGCGAGGCAGACGGCCATCAGTTCCCAGCCGGAGGCCAGGCTCTTGTAGGACAGGTTGTCGGTGGTCTGTCGGCACAGCTGGATGTAGAACTCGTCCCTGATGCCCTGCATGGACCAGCACTTGGTGACGATGACCAGAGCAATGGGGAGCCTCTCCATCCGGCTCTGCCGGTCTCCCATGTACATCTGTACCAGCTTGAACAGTTCGCAGGCCTCCTTCTTGATGGTCCGGTCACTGGTGATCAACATGGGCTTCTTGATGGAGCCGTTGACCCAGGAGAGCATGTTGGCGATGGAGACTCGGCGCCTGAAGATGCCCTGGGTGTGCATGTTCAGGTGTTTGGAAGCCCAGTCGGCCATGCTCTTCTCCGGCAGGGGTTTCCTCAGCGTGGCGTAGGAGAAATGGTAGCCCACGGGGCAGGCGGGGCCTCTGGGCTCACTCTGGGGGCTGCCGCTAACATTCTGCGGGAAAAAACAAACACACCAAAACCGTTTGTCGTGAAAGCAGGTTTGCAAAAATGTCACACGGGAACAGGAGGGAGGCCATTCAGGCCCTCGAGCCTGTTCTGCCATTCGATTAGATCGCAGCTGATCTCGCAGAGATGTAACCCAATCATACGTGCACCTTTAGAAGTCTTTTGCACATCAATTCATAGAGAAAACTGTCTCCCAACCCCACACCCCGCCACAACAAAACAATTAAGGAGTCCAGGGGATAGTTCAACACCAATTACCCACCTTCACTCCGTTCCCTCAATAATAATATTTATCCTTGCATTTGATATAGCGCTTTTCACGTCTTCTAGACGTCTCAAAGCGCTTCACAGAATATACTGTAAAGTAAATGTATATTTGTGGGCGAAACGCGGCGCCCAATTGCGCACAGCAGCCTCCCCCACAAACAGTTGGTGAACGAAATGACCAATTTTCTTATTGTGGGGTTTTTTCGGGGGGGATTATTATTATTATTGATCCACTTACCTAACAAATGTCTATCCACCTCAGTCGTTAAAATTGCCTCTCTCCTCTGCTGCAGGCATCTAACTCCTCACCCAGCCCAGCCCAGCCCACCATCAGCTGTCAGGCCTTCAGCCTCTCTGCCGCCACCCTTTGGAACTCCATCCTACAGTCCATCCCACCTGACCCCTTCCCTCCTCTTCGACCGAGCCTTGGTCCACCCTCCTACTCCGTACCCTCGGTGTCTCCTCCACACCCCCTCCTGATCCCAAACCCGCCCCCGGCTCGGGTTCAAAGAACCTCGGGACGTTCCCCCCCCCCCCCCCCGACGTGAAGCGCCGACGGGAGCCGTTGCCGTTACCTGTGGCGGGCTGCGAGCCGCGACGGGCGAGTTCAGGCTGATCTGGCTGGTGAGGCTCTTTT
Organism: Hydrolagus colliei; assembly: GCA_035084275.1. Classification (NCBI taxonomy): domain Eukaryota; kingdom Metazoa; phylum Chordata; class Chondrichthyes; order Chimaeriformes; family Chimaeridae; genus Hydrolagus; species Hydrolagus colliei. The sequence continues at coordinate 11,749,267 of CM068759.1, forward strand.
CCAGCGAATCGCAGGAGAAATCCACTTTCTCGAAAGTCCTCTTCTGCCGGATGGCCACGTCGGGTGGCTGTGCGGCCGGCTCCCCGTCATCCGAGGCCCTGACCTCGTTGCCGGTCTTGTGCAGGGACCTGTTGCTGGCCGACACGTCGTCCCGGGAGCCGCTGCGGCCCGCGTGCGCGCGCCCTTGCCGTCCCTCGCACTGCAGCCGGATCTTGTGAATGTCGGCCAGGATGCAGGTCTCGGCCAGCTCGGCGTTCAGGCTGGCCCGGCTGCCCCTGGTCACCGCCGATCGGTTCACCACCGCTCTCATCTCGGCCATCAGCTTGTCGTTCAGCACGTTCAGCTCACTGGTGCTGCCCAGGGAGCCCGGCCTGGCCTGCCCCGCCAGCGTCCTCCTCCCCTTCCTCCTCCGCAGGCTGGGGGACGGCCCGGTGGAGTAGCCGGAGTCCTGCTGGCTGACCACCGAGGTGGGGTACTCCTGCGACTGCAGGCTGCTCTGCCGGCTGTGCTGCCCGTCGAGGCTCTTGATGGAGTTCATGTCCAGGAGTTTCCACGGCTGCTTGTGGCCGTCTTTGGCGGCCGAGGCCACCCCCGCCCCGCAGGCCCTGGCCGCCCGGTCACAGCTCCCGGCGGGAGAGAGCGACTGCTTGGAGGACTGGTCGATGTTGACCATGTGTTTGATGTACTCTCTGCCGGCCGGGCTGTACTCGGTGTTGGACGGCTTCCTGGCGTGTTTGCCGGCGGCCGCCGCGGGCTGCTGAGCCGGGAAGCTGGGGGTCTGGAGCAGTTTGGGGGGCGGGGGTGGGACCTTGCGCGGCTGCGGCGACGGCTGCCGGTGAGCCAGGCTGGAGGGGTCCACCTCCATGGGCGGCTCGTCGTAGATGGGCGACTCGATGGGGGGCTCGTCGTAAATGGGGGCGGCGGAGGCGCACTTGGGGGAGGAGGGCTGCTGCGGCTGGGCCGGGCCGGGCTGCGGAGTGGGACACGGGGGGTTGCTCAGCACCAGGCAGAAGCCCCCGTTGTCCGTCTTCTTCAAGTGCAGCGAGGGCTTGTGCTCCAGGGAGGACGTGGGGGTCTTGCCGGCCAGAGGGAGGCAGCCGCCCTGCCCCGGGGGGGTCGGGGGAGGGTTCTGGCCGAGGGCTTTGGTTGCCGGGGGCCTGTGGAGGCCGGGCGGTTGCTGAGGCACCGGCGTGCTCGTGCCGTTGTCCACTTTGACCAACATGGCGGCCTTGCTGCCCGGAGCCGGCTGCCAGGGGGAAGTGGACCTGAGGAGGAGAGAAAAACAAAGGTGGCTTTAGCTCTGCCACAGTCCCTTCGCCTCGCTCCCTCCCTCGCCTCCTTCAAGGCCGGTCTCAAGACCCTCCTCTTCGATCGCGCCTTCCTCCATCCCTCCCCTCCTAACTCTCTCCCGCCAACCCTCCCCTCCCTGCCTCTCTCCCTTGCTCGGGTCCCGACCTGATTGTTCAGGGCCTTGGGATGTCCTCCCGACGTAAAAGGTGCTCGATAAATGTAATTTTGTTGCCCACGACAAAAATGACATTGACACAGCGCCTCTCACGTTGGGAGGGGCTGGACGGTCAGGGATCTGAGCAGGGATCCAAAGGGGACGAGAACAGAAAGACAAAACCGCGCTCCACAATGAACGGACGAGTCTCCACAACAACAACAAACAACAACAACAACATATTTTCACAGCTCCTTTCACGTCAGACAGACGTCCCAAGGCGCCGGACAGTATAAAGGTCTGCACCCGGACTGGGGCGATTGGAAACGAGATGGATTGATTCACTGCTCTTGATTTCGAAACCTCATGGGAACGCACGCCAAGGGAATCCAGCAGCCAACAGCGCAGCAAGATTCACTCCAGACCCAATCTCTCCGTCACCTCGACAGGCTACACACGCACACGCACACACACGCGCACACACACACACGCAAACGCACACGCACACACACACAGAGCCATTAAATCCCTTAGCGATTCATTCTTTCTGAATTCACGAGACGAACCTCGTTCTCAGGAAGAGCTCACTCACGTCATTCTCTTTGCGAAAACTGTGCGTGCGTTAAAAAAAAAACACTCTCGTGGCAAGACGGCTCCCTTTCCCACCGACTGACCGTCCCTACCCTGCCCACCATCGACGACAGGGCTGCGGGTCTCACCTTTGCGAGAATTCTGTGCTCGACTGTGTGAAACTCTATCAAATGGCGTGTGCTGGGGCTGTGCCAGCGCAGAGGAACTGAGGAAGCCTTGTTCCTGCTGTCGAGTTTGTTTTCGGCAAGTGAACTCAATTCAACATCAAAAGATGGAAGCAGAAGTGTTCGTGGGGCAAGGGGGAGTGGGGGAGAGAAAACGGGAAGTGCAATAGATAAACTGTCCCAAGACGCGAGCCGGGCAGAGTGACTCACAGATCTCTTGTCACTGCACGGCTGCATGCTCTCGCTCTCTGACGTCCTCCCGACGTGAAAGGCTCTATAGAAATGTCCCTTTGTTGTTGAGAAGAGGAGAGAGCGATGCATTGCATTGTAGCTCAGGCTACGCGTATGATTTCCAGCCAGCCTTTCCAGGGGATATGATTATTGCTGGGATAATTAAGGAAGACACAGAAATAACTAGTGGCAGAAGTAGATTTTAAAGGGGCCTTGAAAATCTGCCCTTGAATCCTACTCCTTTGACTGTTCCCATGGCCACCTCCCACTTTCTCCCCCACCGCCCAAGAAAATTTGGGGGAGACAAAGGCAGATGGAGTGACCGATTTGCCAAACACCTCCCTCCGTCCGCAAACACAACCCTGACCTACCGGTTTCGTGCCATTTCAACTGTCCCTCCCACTCGCAGTCTGACCTCTCCGTCCACGCTTTCCTACGCTGTTCCAATGAACCTCAGCGCAAGCTCGAGGAACAGCACCGTACCCATCTCCGAGGGACCTTACAGCCCTCTGGCCTTAATATCGATTCCAATAATTTCAGGCCATAACAGCTCACCTTTCCCCTCTTCTGTGGCCATCTGATCTGCCTGCTCCTGTACCCTCTCTTTATTTTAACGTCAACCCATCTTCTCTCCAGTTTTGTAGCAAACCCCCCTTTTGTTTCACAACCTTAACACCTCATCTACTGTCCTCTACCCCCATTTTCTCCTTTGTCTTCCTCGCCCTGCCTCCCCCTCTCTGTTAGTCCTTAAAAGCCTCTCCCTCCCTCCCAACATGTCCCAGTGCCGACAAAGAGTCGTGGACCAGAAACGTTAACTCACTTTTCCTCTCTTCATAGATGCTGCCTGACCTGCTGAGTGTTCCCAGCCATTTCTGTTCTTGTTTCAGAAGTAAAGTAGCTCCCCCTCAGAAATCCTCACAGAATAATAATCCTTGCATTTGATACCGCGCCTTATCGCGTCATTCAGACATCCCAAAAGCGCTTCACAGAATACCCTGTAGAGTGGAGTGACTGTATATTTTGCGGGCAAAGAAAGTCTGGCAGAAAGAAGTCTGCAAAATGGTTAAAAAAATAAACCCTGCCTGGAGTTGAGCTCTTTGTACGTTTACCCTCCCCCCACCTTCCCCCACCCACCCCCCTCCCCACCCCTCCCAGTGCCTGCACATTGTGAGTTACTGGATTGAAAAGATTAAACGCTTTAAACGTCCTGTTGTATGTATGTAGCGAGCTGACAGGAGACTGGAGCACACCCAGATCTGTCTCTCTGGGGTCCCCGCACAGACTGGCATTTTGTTGTTTGATCCGCCCAGTCCGGCTCCTTCACTGGGAGATTAGGACATTAACCCCCCGCGCGCCGCCCGAGTCGCGGAACTAAAGAGTCGGGTCGCAAAACAAAACCAAAAGTGACAACTTTGGAAACCGAGCCAAGCTGCGAATATAACGTCTCAAAATAATAACGCGGGTGTCCACCCCAGGATCCCGCAGCTCGGTGGTTAAGAGCGCTCTCGCCTAGCGCTCTCGCCCAGCAAGCGAGAGACCTGGGTTCGGTTCCCGGGCAGGACGAAATGTTGGGCCGGTTTCCTTAGTCCGCACGCCTCTGTTTACCCGGCAGTAAGTAGGAACCCGTCAGCACTTCGCCAACACACACAAACATACACACACAGCTCTGATTGGAAATTCAGAGGTTCAGGAGAACTAAACCATTCAAATTTGCGCCTTTAGAAGTGTTTGCATATCAATTAGCAAAGCAAACTATTACCACCCACCATTAAAAAAAACATTAACGGGTACAAGAGCGAATAGTTATTCGCCCACAAATATCCAGTCAATTCACTTTACAGTATATTCTGTGAAGCGCTTTGAGACGTCGATAAGATGTGAAAAGCGCTACATCAAATGCAAGGATCATTCTTATTATATAGTAAACCTGTGGAACAGGCTCCCGAGGGAAACAGTTGAAGCAGGAAATGTTGATTCCTTCAAACGCAGATTAGTTTTCATTTAGGAAATAACATTATGGGATACAGTACTGTACATGGGTAGGGCAGGACATATGTAATTGCGACCGCTAGGAAGGCGGAGGGTGTACTAGATGGACCTTGGTCCTATTTTCGTTAGCATTACTTATGTTCTTAAGGGGGAAGTTTGAAGGCAGCAGTATTCTGTCCAATTCATACTGCAAATAAGGGCAGTAATCACTCAAATCCCTCTCAGCGAAGATTCCAGCCTGTAACACTCCCCCAATCTGTCAATCAGTGGCATACAGACCCAGTGCCCTATCATCGGCGCACGGGCTTTCGGACTCTCTGGCTCCTCACTCTGGAACTCCAACCCACAGTCCCTTTGCCTCGCTCCCTCCCTCCCTCATCTCCTTCAAGGCCGGTCTCAAGATCCTCCTCTTCGACCGTGCCTTCTGCTGCCGTCCCAACTCTCTCCCTCCCCTCCCAACTCTCTCCCTCCCCTCCCAACTCTCTCCCTCCCCTCCCAACTCTCTCCCTCCCCTCCCAACTCTCTCCCTCCCCTCCCAACTCTCTCCCTCCCCTCCCAACTCTCTCCCTCCCCTCCCAACTCTCTCCCTCCCCTCCCAACTCTCTCCCTCCCCTCCCCCCTACCCTGCCCCTCTCCCTTGCTCGGGCCCCGACCTGACTGTTCAGCACCGTTGGACGTCCCCCTGACACGAAAGGCGCTCTATAAGTATAATTTTATTGTCGTCGTTGTCGTTTTGAACCTTCAGTTAGATTATGAACTGAGGGGTAGGACTCACCGCTCTATTCTAAAACTTAAAAAGAATTAAGTTTGCCTACGTTCTCTCGATTGAATCACTCCAATCTTCAACTGTGCAAAAATGTTTCCGAAGAAATACATGACAGTTGAATTACTGACTGCAGTCTGCTGACCAGTGATTAAAATCAGAGTCTTGGGACATCCTCTCAATGTGAAAGACATTGTGTAAATGTAAATTTATTGTTAGCGTTAATAATAAGCACAGGTCATAATTTCGGGCGCAGTGTTTGTGGGTCTCAATTACCCCTCCCACCTCACACACACTCGCTCTCACACTCTCTTACTCACACACTCTCACATGCATCTCACACACACACAATCTCTCTCTCTCTCACACACACACACACACACACACACACACACACAGTCTATCACACTCTCACACACATTCTCACACACTTACTCACTCACATTCTCACATACACACACTCTCTCTCCCAATGTCTCTTTAAGTGAGAGAAGCTTCTCCTCCCTTGGGCATTGGTTGCCATGTGCTTCCTTTAAATGAAATTCCTCTCGATTAAATTACATGATCTGAAGTCACGATAAAGTAGAAACTGCTCAATTTGACCAGTGAACTTTTGACTTACACCCTTTTAAAGCGATCGCTCCAGAGACAGTGAGGGAGAGAGAGAGTAAGGGAGAAAAATGGAAAAGAGAGTGAGGGAGCTCCTCTAGCTCAGTGGTTAGAGCGCTCGCCTTACAAATGTGAGACCTGTGTTCGAATCCAGGCAGATCAGGCAAAACCTTGGGCAAGTTTCCTTACTCCACACCCCTAATAACAATCTGTCCTGAAAAAATACCCACAATAATAAAAAATTGGTCATTTCAATCCACGGCTGTTTGTGGGGATGCTGCTGTGCGCAATTGGCTGCCGCGTTTCGCCCACAAATATACAGTCGATTCACTTTACAGTATACAGATACACCGCCACAAACGCAGTTTTTTTCTACCGCTAATATCACTTACCCACGAATGGCTCGCTGAGACAACCCTTCCTAACCACGGCAATGGCTATTGCTTAACCCTTGCTTATCCACAGGTTTTAACACTAACAGTAACGTTTGGCGCTAGGACCCAATTGCATCAGCCAGTCACGATGTCGCTTCACGCTAGCGTTTAACGCTAGGACCCAGTTGTGATATCGCAATCAACCAGCGACGATGTCGCTTCTCTCTTAGGGTTAAGGTAAATAACATGAATTTATTGTCGCTTCTCTGCATCCACCCCCCTCGGTGTCACCCACCACACCACCTTCTCCACATCCACCACCCCCCACTCCGTGTCATCCCCCACTCCCATCTTCTCCCCCCCCCCATCCCCCCCACCGTGTCACCCACCACACCACCTTCTCCATTGATTTCTCTCTCTCTCTCTCTATGTCTGTGTGTAGATCAGTCAGTTAGACAGCCTCGCGGATTGCTGCAGATCCTGGCAACCAATGCTCCCAAACTTACCCCCCCTATCTCCATGTCTCGCTTAGGGCCCTGTATTTTCCAACCGCGGTTTTACTAACCGTGGAGGTTTTCAGGAACGTACCCCCCACGGTTGGGGAGGGGTACCTGTATATTCTGTAAAGCGCTTTGAGACTTGATAAGACATGAAAAGCACCTCATCAAATGCAAGGATTATTATTATTATAACTATTTTCAAGGTGCTCTTCAAGATGCTGACCTGAGACTCTAAAGAATCATTAACAGCCACACTCGACCCATCACCTTCTGCAGGACTGTGGTCATGATCAGATGAACCATTGTGAATGGCGCTATACAAGTGTAATTTTGTTATTGTTGTAGTTGTTGTAGTGCTCCCCTCTTACCCTCCACACTGCCCAATCCCTACCCCCCAGCTCGGGTCCGAAGTACTGTCAGTCCAGCAGCTTGGGATGTCCTCCTGACATGAAAGGCGCTATACATTCTGTTAATGTTGTCGTATTTTGAGGGAGAGACTAAGATGGTAAATGCCTGCTTTCCCACTGGTGGTGGTGGGGGCTGTGGAGAGACAGTCAGAAAGCAGTGCCAGGCAACAACAGGATACAGGTCTACGAGTTACCAAGAGATTCCAGCCACGCATCATGCGTCTCACATCAGGAGCCAACTACCAGGGCGAGGGGGAAAGGGCAGGTAAATGGGACAGAACGGATCGCTCTTCACAGAACAGCACACACACAAAGGGCCGAACGACCTTCTTCTGTGCTGTAAACTTTCTATGGTGTCGCGTAGAATTAGGCAATGGTGCTCAAAGCAGAATACCACAGTCACTACGGTAAATGCTAAGAAGCTTCCTGAGTGTTCTCTGTGGATGTGATGAGGCGCGATAACAAACGCAGGTATTATTTTTGACCAAAAGACAGTCACCGGCACTTTACAGGACTTTACATGTCCTGCAGCTCAGTGGTTAGAGCACTCGCCTTACAAGCGTGAGACCTGGCTTCGAATCCAGGCAGATCAGGGCAAGTTTCCTTACTCCCCACACACACGCGCGCCTAATAATAATCCCTCCAAAATAAAACACCACAATAATAAAATGGCGGCAGTTTGCGGGGGACGCTGCTGTGCGCAATTGGCTGCCGCGTTTCGCCCACAAATATGCAGCCGATTCACTTTACAGTCTATTCTGTGAATCGCTTTGAGACGTCGATAAGATGTGAAAAACGCTATATCAAATACAAGGATTATTATATATATTATACAAGCGCTTTGAGATGCATATTATTATTACTGCGTTTATTATAAGCTGCACCCAATTCAGCGCAGGCCAGAAGTTCAAACGGAGACCTGCTGACTCCTCAGTGACACAAACGTCTATCAAATCTATTTATCTATCCAGCCATCAAAGTACTCAGTCAGCAATGTAACTTCTCTAAAACCTGCTGTGCAAATGTAATTTGGGGGGGGTGGATCATTTTACAGTAACAATCGTTGCATTTGTATTACTTCAAATGAGTACACCATTGATTTGGTTTTATTAAATCGGTCATTTTAACCCACGGCTGTTTGTGGGGACGTCACTGTGCGCAATTGGCTGCTGCGTTTCGCCCACAAATAAACAGCCAGTTCGCTTTGCAGTATATTCTGCGAAGCGCTTTTGAGACGTCTGGGAGTCGTGAAGAAACGCGATATCAGAGGCAGCAATTCTTATTATTATTTGACGCAGTGCCATATCGCGTTGTTGAGAGACGTCTCAAAGCGCTTCACAGCTTACACTGTAAAGTGGAGTGACTGTGTGTTTTGTGATCGAAACGCGGCATCCAATTGCCACCCACTCCACCCCAAAAAATACGCCCACACCTGTTAATCCGCAGGGCTAGCAGACACCCACATGTGCCGTGACTGAATGTCACCCCCACACACACACACACACACACAAAATGCTTTCTCTCTTTCAGACACAGACAGCCTCGCTCTGCTGTTCCTTTTTTTTTTACTGCATCTAGTTTGGCAGTAATGAAGCCGGTCACTTTTCCCTCCGTCACCACTCTCTTGCTCTTTTAAAATTCAATGCAACAAAATCACAAGGACAAGTCAAAGAGAAACCCATTCCTCCAGCAAATCCACCTCCCCACACACACACACACACACACACCCCACCTCCACCCCTTTCCGCCTCCTCCCTCCCTCCCTCTCTCCCTCCTTCCCTCCCTGCCATTGCCAGGAAAAAAATTCCAAACCCGTTCATCTCACCTGGGCCCCAGAGTGAAGCAGTGATTGCGAGATTCTCCCACTGACATTCCCAAACACCGGGCGGGAGTCTGAGCTCCCGAGGCAGGTGGCAGGGGTTGTACAAAGCCTGCGTTTAAACAGTCATCGTTGCCAATTCCCCCACCCCTCCCACCACCCACCCCCATCTCTCTCTCTCTCTCTCCGTCTCTGTCCTGCTCATAAAGCAGCTCCACAAAGCAGCATCACGGATTTAAACTGCACAAACAGCAACACACAGCTAGGACCAAGTTACTCCCAATTCATTCCCCCACCACCCCCACCCCTCCCTCTTTCTCTTTGCTCCTCTCTCTCTCTTTCTCTCTCTCTGAGGGTGGATTTTAACTAGACGAACACAGACAATGGGCAAACAAGTTGTACTCACAAAGAAAAGGGTCAGCCTGCCGTATTTGGATCTGTTGAAATGAAATCAGTGCGTGTTGTATTTATGTGTGTGTGCTTGCTGCCCTCTCCCTTGCACCATATCCCCTCCCGCCACCTCTATCCTCCTCTCACCCCCTTTCCCCCCCACCCCACCACTCCCAAAAACCAGGTATAGTACTTTAATTAGCAGATATTAGGGTGCTATAGTATTGTAGATAGATACACGATTTCTCACTGACGTTACAGCAGGGAATAGTTTTGTGGTGTTTTGTGAAAATGCTTAATCTTCTCGTTTATTCCTTTTTCTCAACACCCTCCCCCACCCACCAGCCAACTTACTATGTTTTACCCACAAATATACAGTCAATTCACTTTACAGTATATTGTGTGAATCGCTTTGAGACATCGATAAGATGTGAAGAGTGCTATATCAAATGCAAGGATTATTATTATTATAATAAGACTTGGAAACCCTGTGTAATATATCTTGTACGTTCCCCCCTCGACGTGAAAGGCTCTATAGTGACCTGTAGTGAGCTATGTGGAGTCCTGTAGCTCAGTGGTTAGAGCATTCGCCTTGCAGGCAAGAGACCTGGGTTCAGTTCCAGGCTGGACAAAACCTTGGGTGAGTTTCCTTACTCCACCTTTCCTCACTGATAATAATTCCTCAGGGAAAATAAATAGTAAGAATTGGCTACTTCAATCCATGACTGTTTGTAGGACGCTGATGTGCGCAATTGGTTGCAGCGTTTCGCCCACAAATATATAGTCAATTCACTTTTGAGACGTGACATGAAAGACGACAAGTGACATTTGGTTGTCGTCGTTGTCTAGAAGACGTGGAAAGCGCTACATCAAATGCAAGGATTATTATTATAGAGAAACAGCAATGCTTGCGATGATAATAATAATGCTTGCATTTGAAGTAGCGCTTTTCACATCTTATCGACGTCTCAAAGCGCTTCACAGAATACACTGTAAAGTGAATTGACTGTATATTTGTGAGCGAAACGCGGCAGCCGATGGTGTACAGCAGCGTCCCCACAAACAGTTGTGGATTGAAATTACCAATTTTTATGTCCTGTATCAACGCTTCAAAACTTTCAACACTAACAATTTGATATAGCGCCTGATTTAAATAAAAATTTAACTCCCCTCCCCATCGCGACAGCAAACACAGAGTTCACCCTGTGAGAGCAGTGCAGGATAATCAATACTGCTGAGCTGGCAGTGTGCTCACTGCAAACACTGTAAATTCTGCTAACCATCTTTTCCTTTCTATTCTTCTCTCTCCTCTAAAGCCTCGTCAGCAATGATGCCGCAACACTCATGCAGCTGACCTCTGTAATTAACCCAGCGTTCAATCACCCGGCCGCGCTGACCACACCACCCCCACCCTCGCCCGGCTCCACTGGCTCCCCATCCCCCAGAGGATCGAATTCAAGATCCTCGTCCTCACTTCCAAGGCCATTCACAGCCTTGCCACACACCCCCCTCCCCCCCACCTCCTAACTCTCCGACCTGCTGTCCCTCTATGAACCTGCTCACTCCCTCCCTTTCCTCCCTCCTCCCGCTCCCTCCATTGAGCGCGCTCCGGTCTGCTCCACTTCCCCGCCCAACTCGCCCTACCATTGGTGGACAGGCTTTCAGCCTCTCTGCCCCCACAAACTCTGGAACTCCACAGTCCCTTCCTCGCTTCCTCCCCTCGCCTCCTTCAAGGCCGGTCTCAAGACCCTCTCCTTCGATCGTGCCTTCTGCACGCCCTCCCAACTCTCTCCCTCCCTCCCCCCCACCCCGCCCCCTCCCCCCTGCTCGGGTCCCGACCTGACTGTTCAGCGCCTTGGGACATTCTCCCGACGTGAAAGACGCTCTATAATTTTGTTGTTGTTGTTGTTGACTGCGTGGGAATGAAGCCGGTCCGGTAACTACATCACCGGGCACTTCACAGTAATTAATGACTGGTTTTCAAAGCAAACGCAGAATCCATTTTGTGAGCAGGAAAGTCCCAACTGAGACTTACGAGCCGATTGATCAATTTTATCTGGTGTGTGTGTGTATGTGTGGGAGGGGGAGGGACGGACGGATTGCCTGCTGGGGGCACTGGGAGAGACCTTGAGCTTATCATTAACATTGTGGAATCTTTGATGTGCCCCTGATGAGGCCCAGAGAGGAAACCAGCTGAACAGTTTCACATAAAAGAGGCCTGTTCAGGTGGATGTTAAAGATCTCTCCTGGTTCTATTCAAACAGAGGAGGGACTCTCTCGCTCCCCTCCCCCCGTGTCTTGGCCAACAACCCCACTCCCCACCAAAAAAAGTGAAGCACTTTGAGATGTTGTGATAAAGCGCCATATATCAAATGTGTGGATTTTTATCAATTATTTAAGTATTTCGGCCACAAATACACAGTCAATTCACTTTACAGCATATTCTGTGAAGCGCTTTGAGACGTCTGGAAGACGTGAAAAGCGCTGTATCAAAACGCAAGGTTTATTTTTTATTAGTATTGCTATTATTACAAAGGCGGGCGGGGGAACCTCTGATAATAACGCAGCGCTAACCCACTGGACAGGATGTCAGCTGAAACCATGAGCTCAACTGCTGACGCGGGGCTCAAATTCCCAATCTTCCGAGGCACGAGCGCTAACGTCCGTGCCGGGCTGGTAACACAGCCGGGCTGACAAACACACTCAATAGTTAACCCGCTTTCCCCTCCGCCCCTTTTATCTATCCTGAGGGTATCGTTAGAGCCATTTCAAGAGGAAGTCTCGCCATCAGAACAATTAGATGGCAGAGATCCTGAGTTACTTCAACTTCTCTCGCTATCTAATTCAGTTTCCCCTTTGTTTTGGAGGCTTTTTTGCCGCCCTCGTTTGGGAGGTGGATGACAATAAGACTAACGGACGGGAGGGAGGAGTGTCCGTGTGTTGACGGGTGGAGGAAAATGGAATCATTGCTACTTCAGCTGTGTGTGTGTGTGTGTGTGTGTGTGTGTGTTTACGCCAATTATTCTGTGGAAAACAGTGAGAGCACTGTACTCCCAATGTCTTCATGCCAGTTCCCCAAGGAGCACATCATGGCCGCTCCATATCCACAACACAAACAACCGACGATAAAAGCTTCTTTTCTTTCCCCCACCCACCCAATCCTTTACTCCTTCCCGCCTCTCACCCTCCTTACTCCTAAAGTCGCCATCAACTCGTCTTTGTTGTTTTTGCGGCGTCCGTCGTCCGGCTAAAAATAAAATTGGTCGTTTCAATCCACGACTGTTTGTGGGGGACGCTGCTGTGCGCAATTGGCTGCCGTGTTTCACCCACAAATATACAGTTAAATCATTTTACAGTATATTCCGTGAAGCGCTTTGAAACGTCAATAGGATGTGAAAAGCGCTATATCAAATGCAAGGATTATTATTATTATTCAATGGTGGACTCCACTATTTTCCTATTTAATAAGAGGACTTGCCAGGTGTACACACTCCTGTCCTCTCCAAGCAGAGAGAGAGATCAACAGGTAAGCTACCGCAGCATGGCAGTTAAGCGTGCTCGCCTCGCAAACGAGAGGAGCCAAGTTCAAATCCCGGGCAGGGCAAAACCTCCGGGTTCCTACTCACTGCGAGGTAAACAGAGACCTCGAGTGTGGAGTAAGGAAACTTTGCCCTATATCCGTGACCTTCTAACCCCCTACCGACCTGCCCGCCCCCTCCGCTCAGCGGGCTCTGGCCTGCTCAACAACAACAACAACAACTTTGATTTATACAGCGCCCTCCACGCCGAGCGGCGTCTCAGAGCGCTTCACATTAGCGGATCCCGGGACCGAGCCAGGGGCAGGGGAAGAAAAGTGTCATGCTCCGTATCCCCCGCCCCACCATTGGCGGGCGAGCCTTTAGCCACTCAGCCCCCAACCACTGGAACTCCATCCTGCAGCCCCTCCGCCTCACCGCCCCCCTGGCCTTATTCAAATCCCGCTTCAAGACCCATCCCTTCGATGGTCCCATCGGCTACTCCTAATCCCCCCCTTTCCCTCCGCCCCACCTGTCCCCAGCTTGGGTCTGAAACAATCACCATCCAGCATCTTGGGAAGTACTCCTAACATGAAAGGCCCGAAACAAGTGTCATTTTGTTATTGTTGTTGCCAAACCTTTTCGCCCGGGAATCGACTGAATCGGACGAACGCACACAAATCTAACCAACGCACACGACAGGACTCCTCTCCAATGGATACAGTGAGATGTACAAACAGAAACACAGGCGTCCGGAGAGCCACTATTGTAACACAGACGGCAGGATTATTACCCCGATCCGAACAGAGCTCATGCAGTCAGTACAAGCACTTTAATAAGACGTTAGGCCGCAAACACAATAGATCAGGGAAAGGGTTAAGAATGCAAAGGTCACCGGTGTAACAAGATTCCAGGCGCTTTTTAATCCCGTTTTAAGTGTCGCGGGAGCGCAGAGCAGCTTGCGTTCCCAAGGGGACCGGAGCGCATCGTGAGATGTAATAACAGCGCAACGCAGCTGCGGCTTTGGTTCAAATCAGGCTGCCAAGGAAACCGAGGAGGATTAGCAGTGCTGCACTCCGCACTGTGGCATGTCACCGTTACGGCAGATATGGATTGTAAAGTACATCTTCCTGTTGTCTGACTTGGCAGCGATTACTCACTGCCACTGGTAAAGTAATAATAATAACAATGATAATAATAAACCCCGCATTCGATCCAGCGCCTCAGCGCGTCGTTGAGACGTCTCAAAGCGCTTCACGGGGTATAATCTGACAAAAATTGGTCATTTTCAATCCACGACTGTTTGCGGGGACGCTGCTGTGCGCAATCGACTGCCGCGTTCCACCCACAAGTACGCAGTCAATTCACTTGACAGTAGATTTTGTGAAGCGCTTTGAGACGTCGAGAAGACTTGAAAAGCGCCCTATCAAAACGCACGGTCATATTATTATTAGCCTAAAAGAGCAACGCGGGGGAGATAAAGCAAGTCGCTCATCGCACTTCATAACCAGGACACAAAACAGGTCCCACTCCTCGTTTACAGGGGCTTGTGTTTTACACACGCCAGAGAGGAACAGGTTAGCGCTGTATTCAAATCCTGTTTCAACACAAGACAGACAATCAACAATGAACTGAGCAAGCAGTCAACCTTCCAACAGGTGATTAAGGCTTCGATGCTTTTGTGTCTAAAACAGGAAGACGATTCAGATAATGGAAACCTTTAACCTCCAAATGTAGGCCTCTTCAGAAGCCGCTCTGACTGACCGCAAGACCGTCGCAGCCAGATAGGGCTTAGAAAGCAACATTGGCACACCTCAGAGGGGAGGACACACAATGCCAGTGAGTTTCCTTGCCAACAATTCCCCGAATAAAATCACTCATTCACTTAATAATAATGATAATAATCCTTGCATTTGATATAGCGCTTTTCACAACTTATCGACGTCTCAAAGCGTGTCACGGTATACACTGTAAAGTGAATTGACTGTATATTTGTGGGGCGAAAGGGAATATGTGCATAAATGGCTGCCGCGTTCACCGACACTGTGACTGTGCCAGCTTGGCTCAGTTGCAATCTCGCTTCTTGAGTCAGGTGGTTGTGGGTTCAATTCCCACCTCGGACCTGAATTTGCACGGTCTGAGCCGATGCTCCAACGCAGTGCTGGGGGGTGTGCTGCGTTGTCGGAGGTGCCGTCCTTCAGATGAGACGTTAATTTGAGGTCCCGTCTGCAGGTTAAGGTGGAAGTTAAAGATCCCGCGGGGCTATATAAGAAGGGAGTCCCTCCCACTGCCCTGGCCAACAAATCCCCCAAATTCAATTGGTCATTTCTTTCATAGCTCTTTGTGGGACATCACCGTGCACAACCGAGCTGCCACATTTTACCTACAATTGCGCAGTCACTCCATTTCACGGTAAATCCCGTGAAGCGCTTTGGGACATCCCCCCGGTGTGATGTGAGGCACGATACTAAATGTAGGCCTGTTATTATTATTACAATACTACAGTCACCACTTCACAGTGGATCCTGCGAATCACCGCAAGAGTTTAATGATGATGATATAATGAGGCGCTGTATCAACAAGGAACATTGTGCAGCATTTTCTAATCAAATTATTGCAACGCTTTGAAAATCAAATGAACACAGAGAACCTGCTGACTGCTCTCCCAAATATACACTGGTGTGTACCACAGAACATATACACCACACAAGGCCCCAAAACACAGACCGCAACAAGCCACACAGGACCAGACGTGAATGGGTGGTCACTTGTTAACCCTGTGTGCGCTGCGGTACACTGGACTGGTGTCAAGGCAACACAAGTCACACAGACGTGAGCATTGAGTCATTTTCTTTTACTCAAGTGTCCGCTCTCACAACAACAATGGAAAGAGAGGGAAGGGTTGGTGGAAGACAATGGAGATGTGGTCACCACACCCTTGAGAGGAATTCCAGACTGAAGACTCTCGAAGGGGACATATCGAATGGAAAGAGTCTTATTTTGTGGGAGGGAGAGACTTTGGAAGCATGACTACAGAGTAGACAGTGGGAGTCTGTTTCCCCTGGTTGGAGAAACTATAACTAGGGGGTCATAGTTTTAAGATAAAGGTTCAGCCCTTTCGCACTGAGTTGAGGAAAACTTCTTCACACAGAGGGTAGTGAATTTATGGAATTCTCTACCCCCAAAAGACTGTAGATGCTCAGTCCTTGAACATATTCAAGACTGAGATTGATAGATTTCTGATGGACAAAGGGATGAAGGGATATGGGGATAAAGTGGAGTTAGATTAAAAGGTGGCGTTAGATTAGAAGATCAGACATGATTTTATTGAATGGCGGGGCAGGCTCGAGGGGCCGAATGGCCTACTCCTGCTCCTAACTCTTATGTTCTTGTGTTCTACCCGCACCCATATCACCCAAATGTCTCTTATCCTCGTGCTGAAGACAGTGTAACAATGCTGAGGACCACACACAGCAGTTCCCCACCCCACCCACCACTCCAACACCTAGTCCAAGGGACAATTCTGAGCGCACGTCCACGGACAAGACAGCTAGCGCCTGGCAGGAGGTTCGATTCCAGGGAAGAAACACGGGCAGGCCCAGCACTGCCCAGATACGCAGGCAGCTAATCAATTTGACTGAACACACAACGCAAAATCAATGGGTCCACTGCCACTGCGTATAGGCTGGGGGCAAGTGAGAGAGGGGTGTGTGTGTGTGTGTAAGGGGGGGGGAAATTGGAGCCCAAGAGCTCTACCAGGCAGTGCAATGACTCAGTGAACTGATGAGAGGAGACAAGGGAAAAATAAAGTATGTGTTGTGCAAAGAGCATCACCTCATACACTTGGTGAAGTTACCTTATGTGAATTCGCTTGGGTACCAGCTGCCAGTAACACCTGCCGCGTTGAGACAGGCAGGCGTCAGCCACCGTTTGTACAGGTTCCAGGTGCTGCCTGCCACACACACACACACACAGGCTTTGGGGCTGGACTGGGACGAGTCGGTCTATTTTTAACCGCTCATTGCATGAACAGGTTAAAATGGTGTTAAGAATAATAATCATCCTTGCAATTGATATAACACTTTTCACATCTTATCAACGCATCAAAGTGCTTACAGAAGATACTGTAAAAAGTGAATTGACTGTATATTTGTGGGCAAAATGTGGCAGCCAATTGCGCACAGCAGCGTCCCCACAAACAATCGTGGATTGAAAATGACCAATTATTATTATTGTGCGGGGTTTTTTTTTAGAGGAATTATTAATATTAGGCATGTGTGGAGTAAGAAAACTTGCCTGGATCTGCTTGGATTCTAACACAGGTCTCACGCTTGTACGGCGAGTGCTCTACACTGAGCTATAGCACCGTTGACGAGAGTCCCAAGAAAACTGCTTCTGTGAAGCTGCTAACAGGAAGTGGTGACAGACGAGGCTTAAAGGGTGGACATCAGAGAAGGCCTTTTTCTCTGTAAAGGGGCCTGAAGTGACACCTCATGGAGTAGCCTATTGTTGGCTTGTTAAGGCCATTTGGCCCAGTTTACGGGCTGGGTAAATAACCAGATACCTAAGACAGTAACAAAAAAGCCACAGGTAAAAAAGGAATCTAGAGGTGACATCTTTTTGTCGCATCTATAAAACGTCACAGCAGTAAAATTGGGGGGAAATTCTTCAAGTTAGTCTTAATTTAAGCTACATTCAACAGTAACTTTCACAGAGGAATTGGTTACACACTTGAAGAGAAAATAAGTTTGCAAGGCTACACATTGCGAGTGGGATTGGTTGGATAGCAATTTCAAAGAGCCGGCGCAGGCACAAGCGGTCGAATGGCCTCCTCCTCTACTGTAGAATTGTGTAATTCTACGAATTTGGAGGCCAACTTTGTGCCGTACTTAAAATAAAGGGAGTCACAGGTCCTGGCTAAAGTTGGAAAGCACAAAACACGCAGTAACTGAACAGGAAATATAGGGCAACAAAATGTCAGCTTACAGAGGACATTCCGGCGGAGGTGACAAGAGGTCGAGAGGGGTCGGGGGAAGAGCTCGCTCGCTCGCTCGGCAGTAAATAATTACTACACACAACGTCAGGTGTGCCGAGCTTGCACAGCAACAGGCAGGCCCTCCCAGAGCTCACTATCTCCCACCATCACCTCCCGTCGTCAGGGAGACACAGGTCCCTGTAGCAGGCGCACCCTGAGATTTGCATCATTTTCCACAATTAACAAGTGCTTTGCATCAGGCCTGCAGTCCCCGGCTTTCCGTTGTGCGGGTCTGGCGAGATGTTAAAGCTGTCACTCCTCTCTGTTGTCGGTTTGTGTGCAGCCAAATTGATCCACGTCCTCACTTTCAAGAACATTCACGGCCTGGCCCCCTCCTATCTCTCTAACCTGCCCCCACGATCCTCCCCGCCCCTCCGTTCAGAGGGCTCCGGTCTGCCCCATGTCCCCCATCCGACCTGCCCTACCATCAGCAGATGGGCTTTCAGCTGCCCCCCACACTCTGGAACTCTATCCCGCAGTCCCCTCACTTCACTCCCTCCCTTGCCTCCTTCAAGGCCGGTCTCCAGACCCTGTTCTTCAATTGTGCCTTCTCCCAACTCTATCCCTCCCCTCCTAACTCTCTCCCGCCCCTCCACCCCTCTCCCTCGCTCGGGTCCCGACCTGACTATTCAGTGCCTCGGGATGTCCTCCCAACATGAAAGGTGCTCTATAAATGTACTTTTGTCGCTGTTGTCATTTCTTTTTGGTCAGCCTTGTGTCTGACTCACGCGGAAACCCATCACCATTGCTTAAGAGCGTCCAGACCAACCCGAGAGTTCCACGCATCTCACCTACACATGGAAATCCCAGAGATAAGACTGTTGGCATGGAATGCACTGTCTCTCTCCCCCTCCCCCCCAGAAGGCCACAACCTGCTTACCTAATTCCACAAAGTATTTGGCACAGAATGGCTGAAGCCAAAGCTGGGGGACTACAGTTGAGATAACTGCCAGAGCCTAACCAGCTAACATCGCACAGCTTGCCGTTGACATGTGTGCCGGGCAAGTTTTCCCACTGGTTGTCCAGCTAGGCCCACCCTACCCATTATAAGCTTGCAGGGTTAATAGGAGTCAGTGTGTCATCAAACCCCAACCTCTCCCTCTCCTCAACTGACCGCGGGGAGAATTTATTTTAAAAAAAACAAGTGAAGCGGAATTCAAATAAATTTTCATCTTAAGGACATCCAAACAAACCCGTTTTCTGCGTTTATTTGCCTTAAGAATTTGAGACGTTTAGTCTCGGGCACGTCAATTAGCACCGAGCTGGAGCTGTGGTGCCACTTAGCAAAGATCCAAACCTCCGATTTATTTTATAAGCTAACCACACAAGTCACGTGGGCAAAATGCTTCCCTTGCGGACCTCTGGGCAGGTCGAGCGAATGGCTGCGCAGAGTGGAGGAGATGAAAAAGAGAAGCTATTTTGTGGGTTACTAAATGCTGATTTTGCGATCCTTATTTGATTTATTTTAGCAACAAGGCACGTGACGGAGGTGGAGAGATATTTGTTAGTTCAGGGCCTCGGGGGATATGGGCAAGGGCGGGTAATTGGAGTTGAGGAACAGATCAGTCTTACAGATCTTACAGATTGGCGAACAGGCTCGAGGGGCTGATTAATAATAATCCATTTGGTGTAACGTCCCATCAGTTGTCGCTACATCGCAAAGCGCCTTCACAGAATATACTGTTAAGTGAATGGCCTACTCCGATTACTGTATTCCTACGTGGAAAATGTACTTGAGCTGCTGGACATTTACCCTCCGGTTTTAAACAAACAGACAGGGCCACGATACAAACAGGGGTAAGAATTCTACACAAAGTCCAATTGCTCCATAGCTCGCAAACTGGTGGACCTGGGTTCGATTCCTGGTCGAGGAGAAACCTTAGGCAAATTTCATTACACCACACGCAGAGGTAAACAGGGGTTTACCTAACATTATGTAGGAACCCGGCTGTTAAGTCGATTGGTGAATCACTTTCCATTGATAATAATCCCTTCACATATACATATAGATGTATATATATATATACACGCACATATAAAAAAATTGGTCACTCAATCCATAACTGTCTGTGGGACACCGCTGTGCACAACTAACTGCGCTGTTTCAATCACTTTGCAATATAATCTGTGAAGCACTTTGAGGCGTCTCAATGACAAGCTAAGACACTATAATCAAATGCAAGGATTTTTGTCACTATCACAGAGATCAGCTGAGGACAGGTTGGGGCTGCGATGCCCCTGTGGTCAACCAGCCTGTTAACCCAACGGCAAGGCTCTCACGTGAATAATTGGTGAGAAACAGCAGAGATGTGGCAATCCCCATCAGCCCTTTTGTTGGCACCGATTGACCCCGAATTAATTTATATAACACTTTGTCTGCAGTGAGTCTTGGTGTGATCATTCGTATGTGGTATTCTGTCTGTCTCTCTCTCTCTCTCTCTGTCCCACAAAAGCACAATTATATGTGAACTGCTTTAAGACGTTTCAACATTTTAGGCTTTATCTCAAAACTCCTAAAAGCTACGCCTGTTTGATGCAGGACAGTCTCTGCCACAGTCAGATAATAATCATACTGTAATAGTAATCCTTGCATTTGATATAGTGCTTTTCACGTCTTCAAGACGTCTCAACGCATTTCACAGAATATACTGTAAGGTGAATTGATTATATTTGTGGGCGAAACGCGCGAGCCAATTGCACACAGCAGCGTCCCAACAAACAGCTGTGGATTGGAGTGACCAATATATCATTTTGTTTTTTTCCCTTATATATGACCAATATATAATTGTGTTTTTAAACCCTAATAAGGGTTTATTATTAGGCGCATGGAGTAAGGAAACGCGCCCAAGGTTTCGCTCTGACCTGCCTGGATTTGCTTGCAAGCCAAGTGCTCTAACCACTGAGCCACAGGATGCCACTGTCCAATGTGCAGGATTGAGGAAAAATTCAATTACTTTTAGTGAATAAAGTAGATCAAACCTTAATTTACGATCCACAGCTGAATTCTGATGCAGGATTTTTCACATATCCAGTTATCAGATAAAACCAAGTGTGCATGACAAAACCAATTCAACTTCTAGCTTAACCAACCCAAATATTTGCAATGTCAATGCCAGTCAAAAATTAATCGAACATTGAATTCCCCCCCCCCGATTCGCTTCCAATTTTTTCCATTGCAATGTCATATTCATATCTCAACAGAGCAAACTACTGGTGGTAAGTTAAGGTGGTGGTGGTAGGGAAGCGGGTGGGGAAGGGGGTGAAAGCCGGTGTGGAACAAAAGCGGTGTGAAAGAAAAACAAACACAGGGTATAAACTCTTAAAGAAACCAATCACATGATAAGCCTTTTGCTTAATGCAGTCTCTGGGCTCCACGAGTGCTTAACAGATTTTCCAAACTCACCTGCTCGGGGTTGGTTTGTGTTAGCAGATGGCCAGCTTAATCTTGGTCTTATTTCAATTGGAAACAACCTGTCAAAACGCTCAGACACACTTAAAAACAGGGGGAGAGAGAGAGAGAGAAGGCTGCTGTAAATGTCATAACTGTGTGGTTTGCGTTGGCAGAAAAAAATCCTCCCTGATACAGGGTGGGATCGCGAGTGTCTCAGAAAGCTTTTTGGTATCGTTTCATGTATTTCCTAGAGGGTTTTTAGAAACAAGCAAAGAGTCTTTGTAGAAATTGGGCTTTGATTTTAAAGAGGCAATCAATGAGCCCGATGGCTAAAGCTGCCGTCCCCTGACGCAGCAATGAGCCATATGGGAGCAGAAGGTCTCGAGTCCTGGGCTGGTGGCCGATCGCGGTAACGAGGCATTGACTGGTGAACCTGAACAACAAAAAAGTAGGCAAATCGATTCCTTACACAATGGATTGATTCAGGCCCCTTCCGATTAGCCAGACTGCCCTCTAATGAGAAAACATCACACGTAACCCATTGTCCCCCAGGACAATACCACAGGATCAACGCACACCTGACTCGTGCCGTGGTTGTTGGTAGCGACAGCGGCGGAGAGAAATATCCCATCGGTTACAGAACGGAGCGAGTTAGAGATTCCTTGCAGTCTAACCCCGTCTGCTGGTGTAGTTGGGAGATAATGAGCATTCCATATGATTCCCAGTGGTTGCAATTAGAGGGGTGGGGGGAGGAGAGTGGGGGAAGGGGAGGAGAGAGAAAGGGAAGAACATAAAAACAGGAGCAGGCCATTCAGCCCTTCAAGCTTGTTCTGCCAATCGATCAGCTTGGGTTGCCCACATCCCAGGGCGAAATCCTGGGCAAGTTTCCTTACTCCACACACCATAATCCCTCAAAAATAAAAACAATCCTAAAATTGGTCATTTTCCATCCACGACTGTTTGTGGGGACGCTGCTGTGCGCAATTGGCTGCCGGGTTTCGCCCACAAATATACAGTCAATTCACTTTACAGTGTATTCTGCGAAGCACTTTGAGATGACGATAAAATGTGAAAAGCGCTGTATCAAATGCAAGGATTATTAAGATTATTATTATCCCTTGCACCCAAACCCATTGCCATCATGATCTTACATTCCACATTGACTCTTATGCCTATTCTAGTGTTTTTTTCCCGAAAAGCCCCCACAGATTACCCAACAGTTTACATATTCAGTTGCTAGTGTATACTTTGGCTGGTGGACGCCAGGTCATTTGCAGATAAGGATTAAACGGAGATTCCCTGGGAATTTTTCCCCCAAAATTTGTCCTTATCGGAAGAAGCCCCACGAACTCCAACTTTTAATATTTGAAAAAAATCCCTGATGTAACACCATCACTCTTCCTCTCCCTCTCTCCCCCTTTCCATCCCCATGGGAAAAGACACTGCTTCCCACCGAGCTACCGATTTCTCAAATTTTTATTATTGTGTTGTTTTTTGGAGTGATTATTATTGGGGGAGTCTGGAGTAAGGAAACTTGCCCAATGTTTCGCCCAGATCTGCCTGGATTCGAACACAGGTCTCACGCTTGTAAGGCGAGTGCTCTAACCCTGATCAAAAAAAATCCCCGGTATAAAATTATACTGTAATCCCAAACCCTGCATTTGATATAGCACCTTATCAAGTCTGTAAAGTGAATTAACTATACTTTGTAGATAATTGCCAATCAGTGTCCCACGAACAATCGTAGGTTGACTGACCAAATTACTATTACATTTGCTTATTTATTAAACAAATAAATACGTGGATGTATTAAATAAATATTTCTTATTTATTTTTATTTATTTCGAAATGGACAATAATTTCAATGAGATGGTTAAGGTTGATAGAGGGCTCCACAATTATGAAGGGTTTAATGGGTCGGGTAACCAGCTGTAGATATTAATGGTTGGTGAGTCAGTAACAAAGAGGCCACCGAACACAAAAGGAGGAGGTTAGAAGGGAATTCTTTGCACAGAGGGTGGTTGGAATGCAGAATTCTCTTCAACAAACTGTAGCTTCAGCAAAGTCCACACAGTTTGGATGGAGGCTTGTGAAAACGAGAGAAATATTACAGAGAGGCAAATGAGAAAAGCGCAATTAGACTAACTAGGCAAAAAAACACCGGTACACAGTTGACGAACCTCAAAGCTGGTTCCTGTACAATTGAAAATTCTGTCACATTGGAGAATCTAGCTAACGTCTGACAGAACTCAGAAACCAAGGCACTGGGAGCAACTCTCTCAACATTCCTGCAAATTCCACTCCGATCTCCTGGGGGATTTCCTGTTTGGTATTTTGAGATCTGGGAGATGGGAGGACAGCACTTGTTTTGTTTAGCTAGGAAAGATAATCTGATGTGCTCAAGGAAATACTTCTCCCCTTTTAGTTCCTTCCGCCCACATTTCATAAAGTTGTTAAGATGTCACAGCCACCTCTATCCCTCCTCAAGTTCCCTGACCAGAAACTTTCCCTCCGATGGGTCTGATGGGTGCAAATTGTGCAATGGTACTGCTACCTCATTTATCCCACAATGAGCCACCAAGTGAGAATCTCCCCGTTTCCACAAATATTCAAAACACGTTCCTCTCTAGATAGAACAAAATAGTCGTTTCGAATCAAATTCAACCACCATCGCGCTGGGTGGGACAGGAGGTTTAAGTCTTGCCAAGTAAGTGGCTATTAACTCACACACACACACACACACACTGACAACCAAACCACGGCTCTATCAACATACATTAAAATGCACTTCAACTTTATAAGTTGAACCTTAAAACTGCGTTTCAACTACACTGTGTCGAGGAGTCGAGCAAATCGTGAAACGTTGCAGAGCAACGACTCGTTGCACCTGGCGTAGCAAGAAGTGCTCAAAATGAAAGGGGTTGAGAGGCGCAGAGCAAAAGACTACATCTACCTGTTGGTGAGTGTAACGGGGCATGGAAAGTCGACAACAACTTGTATTTATTTAGCACCCCTCACACTGGGGTCGAGGGGTCAGGGTGACAAAAGTACAATCAAAGAGAAAAGTCTCGAGACCGGCCTGGAAGTGGAGTCCTGTAGCTCAGTTGTTAGAGCACTCGCCTTACAAGTGAGAGACCTGGGTTCAATGCCAGGCAGGTCAGGGTTGAAACCTTGGGCAAGTTTCCTTACTCCGCACGCCTGATAATAATCCCTCAAAAAATCAATTAACGAATTGGCCATTTCAATCCACGAATTCCGTGCGCAATTGACATTTCGCCCACAAATTACAGTCAATTTCACTTTACAGTACATTCTGTGGTTCTTTGAGAAGTCTAGAAGACGTAAAAAACGCAGTATCAAATGCAAGGATTATTATTATTAATGTGGCAATTCAACTCCAATACAACTTCAGTGGGGGGGCGGATACTGTTGATTTGTAAGAGTTGACCAAGACAGCCAGTGATACCGTAATCTTGAATTTGTAGCTGATTTGGTCCAGTTCTCTGACCTGCAGTACAACTTGTTTAGTTTCCCAGGCATTGACATCGAGTCTCTGTAATAAGCTGTACGTCAGTCCCACCGATTACTGATGGCGCTTTGCTTCACGGCAACATTGTAGAACGCTCAACACTGATCCACGTTGTCAGATCTCCCAACAGCTCAAGGGTACACTGGCTCCCAGTGACAACAGCCGATCTACTCTAATCAGGAGTCCAAACGAGGGGAGCGAAGTGCTCACAGCATGCATAGTAATAATTTAAATGCTTGCAATTGATAGAGCGCCTTATCACATCGCTGAGACATCTCAAAGCACCTCACCAAATACGACACTAAGTGGATTGACTGCATATTTTTGTGGGCGAAACGTGGCAGCCAGTTGCGGCGGTGTCCCACAAACAGTCGTGGATGGAGTGACTGACTACATGTCTTCTCCCCCCCACAAAAAAACATATAAAACGATAATTCCAAACTGTAACAGCAGTGGACTTCAGAGCATTCGCCATCTGAAACAGCTTTTAAAAAGTCTTGAGCCAAATACCGAGCAATTTATTTTGCAGCGTAAAAGACCCGGCCAGCGATTAAACTGTTAAGAAATCAGCTGCAGCCCACTTGGGAATGCAGTCCAGTGGGGGGAAATGGCCACAGTATATGACCCATTAACTAATTCATATACAGATGGCTGCCAGTTCTCTGGGTTTAGCTGTTTAAAGAGTTGCCTCTCATAGGAGAGGGAGAGAGAGAGAGAGTGAGTGAGTGAGTGCTGGAATTTTTGTGTGTTTATCCCACGGAGGTGCAATCTGCTGACTGAGCAAAGACTGGAACACTGCATTGGGGAGGGGACAGCCTCAAGCGACTTCGCAAGCTGTTTGTTCAGGTTAAGTGATCTGGGGGGGGGGGGAGCGAGGGAATGGGGGGGAATATAGCGTGACAGTAAACAGCTGCTGAGGAATGGGAGGAGCAATTTCTTCAGGCTATTTACCTGAGCTCCTTCGAAACCAGGTCTGAACGTGCAACGTGTAAGAACAGATACACGATCCCACCGACACGGCGTACTCTTATAGATTCATAGATTCATAGAATTTTACGGCACAAAAGGAGGCCATTTGGCCCATCTAGTCTGAAGAGCGATTCAATCCCACTGCCCTGCCCGCTCCCCATAGCCTAATAGACCCGTTCTCCCTAAATAAATAAAGATCTAATTCCCTTTTAAAAGTTGTTATCGAATCAGCCTCCACCACCTTTTCAGGCAATGCATTCCAGATTCGAACAACTCGCTGAGTGAAAAAATTTCTCCTCAGCTCCCCTCTACTTCGCCTTGAAACTATTTTAAATCTGTGACCACGAGTCACAGATTCACCCACGAGTGGAAATAGTTTTTCTCTATTTGCCCTGTCGAAACCCCTCATGATCTTATAAACCTCTATTAGGTCTCCCCTCAATCTTCTCTGCTCCAGAGAGAATAACCCCAGCCTATCTAGCTTCTCCTCATAGCTGAAGTCCCTCAATCCTGGCACCATCCTAGTAAATCTTCGTTGTACCCTTTCCAATGCCTTCACATCCTTTCTGTAGTGTGGTGACCAGAATTGAACACAGTATTCCATCTGAGGCCTCACCAAAGTCTTATAGAGGTTAGTCAGCACTTCCTGACTTTCTCTGCATCTCGTCCGCGGCATCGATATTCTGCCCCGAGTTCAGTGTAACCCATTAAAAAAAGACCCCGAAGCGAGACGCGCGCAACCTACTGGTGTCTCTCCCGGTCCTCGCCCCTTCGCCTTGGGACGTCCCCACCCTCCGGAACTCCATTTGGGAGCCCTTCTGCCTGACCCTCTCCCTGGCCGACTTGCAGCGTTTGTGGTGTCCTGCTGCTCAGGGGTTGGCAGCCCTCGCCTTGTAAGCGAGAGACCCGGGTTCGATTCCAGGCAGGGCGACACCTCGGACAAGTTTCCTCACTCCGCACGTCTGATAATAATCCCCCACAAAAATAATAAATCGGTCACTCAATCCGCGACTGTTTGTGGTGCACTGCTGTGCGCAATTTTGGCCACGGCGTTTCGCCCACAAACGTACAGTCAATTCCTTGTAGGTTGCTCTTCAATCAAGCGTTGCCCTCCACCTCCCCCTGACTCCAACCCCCACCTTCTGTGCAAACCCTGCACTGTCTGCAGCCTTGGGACATAATCCTGATATGAAAGACACGATACAAATGTAATTTGCTGTTGTTTTTATACTGTAATTGACTGAAACAACAGATGGCAAGCACCAAAAGCACAAGCAGCGTCTCAGAGTGTCTGAGAATTTTGATCATCTGACATATTAAATTGAATTAATTTAAATTGTGATCCAAGTTGTAGTATTTGCGGAGTCCTGTAGCTCAGTGGTTCGAACTCTCGCCTTGCAAGTGAAAGACTCGGGTTCGATTCCAGGCAGGGCGAAAACTTGGTCAACTTTCCTTACTCTACACCCCCGATAATAATAATCCCCCCAAAATAATAATTTGGTCACTCAATCCACGACTGTTTGTGGGACATTGCTGCGCACAATTGGCTGTTGCTTTTCGCCCACAAATATACACTTTACACTATATTCTGTGGAGCGCTTTAAGACGTCCAGAAGACATTAAAAGCGCTAGATCAAATGCAAGGATTAGTCTCATTTTAAAATACACAATCAATTCACTTTACAGCATACCCTGTGAAGCTCTTTAAGACATCTCAACTCTCTGATCAAGCGCAAACGCAAGGCATGATCATTATTTTTAATGTAATACCAGCCAGCTGTGATTCAATCGGGGTGAGGTGGTGAGGGTTGGGAGGCAGGATTTAAATAGAGGCCGCTTGTGTGCTGTTTCTTTCCTGTAGTAACTGACGAGAACAAGTTTGCCGGGGAAAAGGAACTCGATTGAACCCGAGGAACAGCTTGCTCCGATCTTCCAAAAACTACCAAAGGGATCATCTCCCTTCCTTCCCCAACACAGGCTCTGTCTGTGAGTGGAGCTGGACTCCAGCCAGGCAGTTCTGCTTTCTGCGCAGGAAACAGCAACGATGGAATTAAAGCACAGTCTAAAAGTGGAGTGAAACAAATTCTGCCTCAGCTATAACACACAAAAAAACACACACACACACACACACACACTACTGAAATCGGATACAATCAGGAGTTGAGACAAAGTTAAATATCAGGCCCTGAGCAACATCACGGGTTCCCAATTGGTAATTACAACTGCACTGCTTGCTCTCCAAGGGCCAAGGCTGTAGGAAAATTACAGCAAACTCGAGCGCTCTGCTGTTAGAATAATAATCCTTTCCATTTGTTGCAGGGGGTTTCACGTCGCTGAGATGTCTCCAAGCGCCTCACGGACCGTGCTGTGGAGTGGAGGGAATGCGCATTTCGTGGGAGGAACGCGGCGACCAGTTTGGCATTCAGCAGTTTCCTAAACATTGCCATGAACGATCGACCAATTTTGCTTGTGGGGTGGGGAGCGGGGAGATTGTTGTCCAAAGACACCAGGAGAGAGGAACATCCTTCTCTTCTTAAATAGCGCCGTGAGATCTTTAACATCCACCTCGACAGGCAACAACGAAAACCAGCGCAAAATTCCACTTGTACAGCGGCTTTCACGTCAGGGGGACGTCCCAAGGCGCTGGACAGACCCATGTTGGGGTTGGGAACGCGGAGGGTTGAAGGAAATGGGGGAGATTTGGGGTGATCGATGGTTTAATGTCTCAATCAAATGACGGCACCTCCGATCAGTGAAACACACCCCCAGCACTGCACTGGGAGTGTCAGCGTAGGCTGTATAAATGTATCGCTCACTGCCTTTAGTAACTCTGCGGGTGAGGACTGACAACGAGCAGATGTTCTCTCCCCCCTTCCTTAACAAATGAGGCCCCACCTGTCCCGAGGGCAGCACTGAACAAACAAACACTCCCTCTTTCCAGCTATACCTTTCAGTACAAAAACACATGAGCAGCCCCTTCAAAACCTCGCCCTCTCCACCTCACCTCCAGAGGTCCCGGCTTCCTGTTCAGCGGAACTTTAGAGATCGTTCAGCGCTATTGATAAATAATAATAATCATCATTGCATTTGATATAGCGCTTTACACATCTTCGAGACGTCCCAAAGCGCTTCACAGAATATATTGTAAAGTGAATTGACTGTATATTTGTGGGAGGAACTCGCAAGGCAGCGTCCCCACAAACAGTCGTGGATTGAAATGAGCAATTTTATTATTGTGGTGTTTTTTTGGGGGAGGGATTATTATTAGGCGTGTGTGGAGTAAGGAAACTTGCCCAAGGTTTCGCCCTGACCTGCCTGGATATCTTATTACCTACAAGGTGAATCAAATAAATACTGTACACAGCAACAGAGTGGAAACACATTTTTAAAATTAATGAACAGGCAGAGCTAGTCGTTTCTTAAAGTACTTATTAAAGACATGGAGAGCGGAATGCAAACCTTAGTCAAAGCTCGCTGACATGCCAGGCACACGCTAAACTCGCATACCTTCACATGCTGTCTGTTCACCCACAACACACCCATGATTCATTAGAATACAATGAACTCAGCCCTTTAGACATCAGACAACAAAAACAAGGGACCCGGAAGCTTTTTGCACCTCAGTGTTAAATTACTCTTAGACCTTTGAACAGAGTCAGACAATTCTCAGTCGGTGAAGTTTGACGGTGCCTCACACAATGAGTTACTCTGAACCGAAGGGACTACGGCCTGGGCAAACAGGCAACAAATGAAAACACTGATAGTAATAATCCTTGCATTTGATATTGCACTTTTCACGTCTTCTAGACGTCTCAAAGAGCTTCACAGAATATAACGTAAATTAACTGTATATATACATATGCAGGCAATACGCAGCAGCTAATTGCGCACAGCAGTGTCCCACAAACAGTCGTGGATTGAAATGACCAGTTTATTTAATTTTGGGGGGGGGGATTATTATTAGGTGTGTAAAGTAAGGAAACTTGCCCACAATTTCACTCTGCCTGGAATTGAACCCAACTCTCTCACTTGTAAAACGAGTGCTCTAATCTCCACTGCAGTCCTGTAACACTGCAAATCTACAATCCTGTATAGGCGGCTCCGAGATTAAAGATTGATTAATTTGCTCTTTGGTGAATTGAGGAGCAATAACAATAGCGTCTTTCACGTCGGGAGGATGTCTCAAGTCACTGGATAGTGAAGTATTTGCATCCGAGTTGATGGGATAGAGCCAAGAGGGGCTGAGGGCAGGAGGGGATAGAGGAGGGAGTGTGAACCAAGGCGGTCAAAGAGGAAGGTCTTGAGATGGGCCTTGAAGGAGGCTATGGAAGGAGCGAGGCTGGGGGGGCTCTGGGATGGAAGGATGGGGCAGAAATGCTGCAGACTTTAAAAAATATTGGCCAGAACATCAGAAAGAACTCACAGCGCTTTCCCAATCATATGCCCGTGGGGACCTTTAAAGCCCATCTAACCTACCCAAACAGACAAATCAGCCCCCGGACTCACACAGTAATAATCTGTCTTTGAGCCCCAACTGAAACACTTTGAAAACTGTCCTGTGGATTTACATAAACCATCAAATAAAGTTTATTCTCTAACGCCAGGGGTCTTTTCCGGAGAAAGGGGTGAGTTGAGGGGGTGGGTTGAATGGAGGGGGCGGTGGGGGATGTGGGGGGTGGATGGAATCAGTAAGCCCCTATAACAAATGATTGTCCATTCCCCCAAAAAACTCGTAATGTAAACAATAGCTACTGCACTAATCTTATTCTGTTAACAATTCACCAAGTCTGTGGGCAGAGAGGCCCCCTTTAAATAGAGGCTAGCTCCGAGTTCCCCCCCGACCCCCCCCCCCCACCCCTCTGAGATCAGCCTCTGTGGCTGAAATAATCAGGAGATTGTACCAGTGCAAGATAGTGATTCACGTCGCTTGACTTCATTTCCTGCTTGCTACGGAGGCGGCTAACCCCACTGCCTTTTATCTAGTCACTCCAGGATGTGCACAATACAACCATTGCAGATAGAAATCTACACGAGGAACCAAGGCGAGAGAGAGAGAGGGAGAGAGAGAGAGGGGGGGGGGGGTGGGGGGGGGGGGGAGGGGGGGGGGGGGGGAGGGGAGGGAGGGAGAAAGGATTAGCGCATAAACAAGGGGAAAGGCCACTTTGCTCAGAGAGAGCTTTTCAGTTCACAGGCTTGCAAATAGAACTGTTTCGAAACTTGGCGTTCCTCAGCGAACAGTACATCCATGACTAAGCCGCTGCTTTAAAGGAAGGAAACTGTCCCAACGCTTTAAAAACAAGTAATCTGTAACAACTGAGCAAACACACATCGTTTTCAATATGTTCCCATTTTTTATTCTCAAGAAACGAGAGAGAGAGAGAGAGAGAGAAGTGCAATTAGGGTCCGCTCTGCGAGTACTTAATGGGAAACATGGTGTAATTAACGAGAGTAAATGCAAGGGGCAATTTCTGAAGGTCACGGTGCAGGTAAACTACCCTGCAAGAGAAGGGGAAGAATGAAACAGCTGTTGAAAGTACAGCTAGTGTAAGAGAATACGGCGGCTTTGCTATCGAGGACATCGCCCCCAGGAACACAGCCAGCGCTTTAAAACAAAAAGTAGGAACAAAAAGAAAAGGCATTGTAAACTGAATGGATACGGAAGATAATGGAGGGAAGGATCTCGTCGTCTGATCGATTTCACTTCCGATCATTTTGTCCGCTCGGCAGACAGAGTTTCACAAAAATACCAGAACAAGGGAAAGTGCAGGAGAGGCATAAGGCGTTTCGCGTTTAATTACGACGGCTGCACAGACGAGTGAGAGCACACAATGTACTGGACTCGCCAAGGAGGGGCAGATTGGGGCAGAAAATACCAAGAGGGCAAAAGCAGGCGGTTATTTTGCAAAGAGGATTGACAAGTATGATACCTGGATAATGTAGGATTTTTTTTAAACAAAACTGAATAACTTAGGAACATGACCTTTCTGATTCGATGGGGAGGACGGGTTCTACGGGGTTATGGGGCGAGAGCCGGGGAGTGGGATTGTCTTTGAATAGCTGTTTTAAAAGAGATGGCACAGACACGATGGGCCGAATGGCCTCCTTTTGTGCTGTAAAAACTCTATTGATTGTATGATTCATGTTCATATTGTTCAGCATCATCATTTCCTGAACACAAGTCAATAGTTTGGGTTTCCGCTCTGTTAAATTATCTCCTCTGCTAATTTTTGTTCGCAGCTTCTTCTCTCACCAAAGGTCTTCAGATTCATTTCCTTCACTCCCAGAAAGCTATCCATCAGCCCATCAACTGACAACTGGGGTTCCTACTTATTGCTAACTAAACAGGGTGGGAGTCAGGAACTTGCCTACGGTTTTTGCACCAGTCAACCTGCCCGTTTCCGTCCGCTCAGCGGGCTCCGTGTCCCCCGACCCACCTGCCCCGCCATTGGCAGGCAAGGCTTCAGCCACTCTGCCCCTAACCTGTGAAACTCCTTCCCAGTCCCTCCACCTCACCTGGCCTCTTTCAAGTCCCCGCCTCAAGACCCTCCTCTTCAACGGCCCCATCGGTCACACCCAAATCCCCCTTCCGCCTTTCCCCCCCACCACCCACCCCCATCATGTTACTCCTGACATGAAAGGCGCTGCACAAATAATTTTGTTATTGTTGCTGCCCTGTCCAACAATAAAACCCACGTCCTGTCGCTTGTGAAGCGAGTGCTCTAAGCACTAAGCTACGGACTTCAGTGTGACAAGTCCCTTCAAACCCCACAACACACTACATTTTCTCCAGAAAGGGAGGGCAGGGCGTGTGTGATCGGCAGGGTACTACAAGCCGCCAGACCGCAAGCTCCATTGGGTTCAGTCAACATGAATAGTGCTCAATGAAGAACAGGTCAGGGATCCCCACCCCCTAGGAGCTCCCCCCCTCAGCAGGCGGAACAATACAAGACCGCTCAGTGCATTGTCGATCTCCGAGGGCACAAAGCGAGAGGGAGGCACGGCCCTCCTTCCTCCTCAATTTTGACATCTATCTCAAAGTGGGGTCGCCCTCAAAGAGGTTTAAATGACTCAATCATTAAAGCTCGTTAAAAAGAATGCCACCAAGAGACAGATCTTTCCAATTGGTGGGTGGTCTGGATCTCCTCGTGTCCCGAGGCTTCCGTCTAACCCTCAAACTCTGGGAGGCGTGCAAGCCTCGTAACAAAGATCTTATTGGCCAAAAAAAAATGCCACACCCTGGTGCAGAACAGTTGGGATAAAGTACTGATAGTTGGAAGACGGGGCGAGCACCTCACAGTGATTACTTTGGCAAGATTTTCTTAAGGGTCATAAAAGGGGAGGACACGTATAAATCTCTTTCTCTCTCTGTCTCTCTCCTCTCTGTCTCTCTCATCGCGCTCCACGAGCTAAAAGAGGATTGGAAAAAGCCAACTGCACGAGTGGATACAGTGTTTAGATCTATCTCAGCGTCGGCCAAGAAACATTCCTGCGCCAGCAGTGAAATCTTACGACTGAAAAATGTATCCAGATGAGAATTTGTAGCAGATCAGTAATCTAATAAAAACCAGCAACACATCGTGTGAAAAAGTTTTTCCTCCCACTCCCAATTATTGCCATGCGTTTCGGAACGCAGGAACAAGCGCAGCCATCGATCGGTACATTGAGTCAGAGGGTTGGTAACTGAAACCAATGACATACAAAGCAGGTAGGTGATCTCGTAGCGTAGTGGTTAGCGTATTTGCCTGGCGTTCGAGAGGACCCGGGTTCGAGTCCCGAGCCGGGCGATACTTTGGCAAGTTTCCTTACCCCACACGCCTCTGTTTACCTATCAGTGAATAGGAACCCTACCATCGGTGGATGGGCTCCCTGCCTCCCACAATCCATCCCACAGTCCCTTAGCCTCGCTCCATCGCTTGCCTCCTTCAAGGCCGGTCTCAAGACCCTCCTCTTCGACCGTGCCTTCTGGTGCCCTCCCAACTCTCTTCCTCCCCTCCTAACTCTCTCACGCCCCACCCCCCAACCCCACCCCCACTCCCACCCTGCCCCTCTTGCTCCTCGCCCTTGCTCGGATCCCAACCGTTTAGTGCCTTGGGACGTTTTTCCCCCGACATGAAAGGCACTCGATCTATAAATGTCATTTTGTTGTCGTTGAATCAGTTTGTGAGTCAATTGGTGGATCGCTTTCGGGGGATAAGAAAAGTGGTCACTCTGTTGTGAGACGCTGCTCCAAGCAGTTGGTTGCCACCTTTCGCCCACAAAACACAACACTTATTACGTTACGCCTCGAGAAGCACGTTGCAACCATCTCAACGACGTGATGAGGCGCGATTTCAATAAACACAAGGATTATTAGAGCTGCTTCAAGTGGTGCTTGTGTGCTGAAGGCAACAAGGAAGACCGCTGCAGCAGCAGCACAACAACAACAACTATCGATTTATATATAGCGCCCTCCACGCCGGACAGCGTCTCAGAGCGCGTCACAGTAGCAAATCCTGGGACCGAGCCAGGGGCAGGGGTAGAAAGGGAGGAAATTTTGAGTTGTTGTGGACCAGGCACAGGGGCGCAGGAGGCAGTGTGTGCCCTTGGTTCAGACACAGGAAATCAATGTCTAAAACACCCATTATTAAGAGTTCAGGCGCTGTTGATTTGCCGTCGACTATTCGGCCTTCCGAGGGACGGAGGGGGCCAGACCTCGTCAGCCAGACAGACTTAACCCTTACCACTGGGACGATGAAAGCGTGTGTA